>JALPQI010004081.1:0-76219 GCA_025490895.1 Thaumatotibia leucotreta | reverse complement strand
AAACTTACGAGGCGTGTTAGCTAATGTATGTTTGTACCTTTCTGCTAAGCGCAAGTGTCAAACTGGTAGATAAAAGGATAACGAATAATTAACTGATGTCGGTTTCATAGGCGTGAATAAGGCCATACTGCGAAGTTTCTACAGATGTAAATAGTGTGTAATCCATTGCTATCGTATTTTTGTGTCATATTATTGCCTATGTCGTAAGTATATGGGATCCATATACATACATTGAGCTAAAGTTATTGATAGAGAAACGTAAATTGGACTTCCCTGAAAAGGCGATGGCAAAAGATTATGCACTGCCTCTTTACCTATTTACACACAGAAGAATTTTGTAAAACCCCTAGTTGTACCCTCATTTTCTTTCTCGAGCAGATCCCTTTTGCAAATTTGCACCGACTGGTTTCGATTTTCGAATTTGTAACGCTGGCTCGACGAAAGTAACCTACTAAGAATTGTTACATGCATGACCCCCACCCCCACGGTTTCGTTAACCGACAATTTCTTTATAAGGCAAGTTCAATTATGTTTAAAAACTATTTGGTAAAATAATGATAATTGCTCCTTTATTGGACCGGTAAAACTTTGATTTGGGGTTTTCGAATATAGATGAATTCTTTACCGTCCTTTGCATGACTTATAAGCCATTTAGTACAGTTGTTCTTCTTATTCTTCTTCTTGTATGGAGTTGTTCAATTTATTTATTACGGTTATTATTTGCATTTGCGATTGCGGCACGTATAGATAATAGGATGCCACCCTCTTGCTTTCCTGAGAGTAGTTAGGTACAAGTTTCTTAATTGCATTAAATTGCTCAGCTGTTGCAATCCCTGTTTAGTTCCCGTGGAAGAAAGTTTACCGACTTGCATGGCTTAAGCAATGGTAGTCATTAGCGAAAGTACCATAATATTATTAGTAAAGTTGTCTCTTAATAATTGTTGGAAGATTTGGTATTGTTCATCAGCATTTGTGAGAACTCTATCATGGTTCACGAGATACAGCCTGCTGGCAGAGAGACAGCGGAGCCTTAGTAATAGGGTCCCGTTTTACCCTTTTGGTATCCGAACCCAAAAAATACGATCGTTTTCCATTGTATTACGAAAGTTTATCATCTTCATGACACAAATATGTAAAGTTAAATTTTGTTTACATTAAAGCCCTTAACTATGTACAATTTTTATGTAATCAACTCATTTATTTATCCTGTATAATCTCTGGCGCAGCGCAGTCATCATCTCGTCAGTTCTTTTTGTTCGAGATCGCGCCAGATACGATTTAATTTAGTCCAAATGATTCCCAAGCTAGGTTTGTTTGAATGACAGCTCTATTAAACTTTGCGCAGCTCTATCAGCTCGGTGTTGTACCTCTGACACGGCCGATGCGACCAGCAGGTTTTATTGTTTTGAACTTTTGACATCCACCTGCCGCTCGGTACAAAACTCTTAATTGAAAGCGAGTTAACTGGAAAATGTCTCATTTTAGACGGGTTGGCACCGAACGGGTGTTATTTCAAACTTTGTGAAACATTTTAATTTCTTCTGTGTCACCCGCGATGTGATTCTTATTTAAAAATCCTAAATTATTTAACCTCGTGTAGGTGCTATGGAGTTCCAGTAACATTTTAATTCAAATGCTAATACTAAGGTATAAGGTTGCTTTTGTTAATTTATTACTATTATAACCAGTGATTCGTTTTTTGGATTCACCTTCGGGGGATTTCGCGTATAAAAAATTACGGGTGTGGCTATAAAAAAAATTAATACTATTATATTACATTATGAACAGTAACATGGCAAATTGCATGGAAATACGTGTAAATAATTAAAGTTTATTTTTCAAGTTACTATAGGAGACCCGCCGGGTGAATCCAAAAAACCGGTAACTGATTATAACACATTATTATGTATGATACTTGTTATAAACAAGTACATGAAATGTATCTGGCATGTTGATAATGAAGTTTATCGGAGACTCCAACAGATGGCGTTACTGACCGCGGTTTACGTCCAAATTACGGCTGGCAAAATCAAAGTTGCTCACTTTTCAACATCAATTTTAATGATAATTTACATTAATGTGAGTATATAAAATACGTAAAGCTAATTTGAACATTTATTTTATTGGCATGATTTTTTTTATCTATTTATTTCACGGAAAATACTTTAGTCTAAATTACATAGGTGGGGTAAAATATCCTAAAATGTGATTATTTACGTATTAGTTAATTGAACACGCTTCTTTATAAAAAAATAAATACACGCTCTTATATGATGTAGTTATGCAATGTATCACTAGATGGCACTTTATCAGAACGAAACTAGCGAACGCTTGGTCGCCGCGGAATGTACTAAACCGCGATCAACTCTTCTATCGGCGATCTTTCCAAAGGTTAACGGGGAATGATGATCGGATTGGACATGCGACTGCGTGAAGTCCGCAACCACTGTTACGCTTTGGCGGGCCTAAATCCCACTGACCCCTATTTTTGGAAAGGTCGTTTGAAGAATCTAATTTATGGAAGCTTCTGGAAGTTAATCCAGGTATATTTTGACTGAATACGTTTACTAAGTCTAATGAATGTGGTTGCCATGGGACTCGAACCCTCAACTTCTGGATTGCCGGGCCAACGTGCTACAAATTACTCCGACCGATCATTTGTTCAACCTATCAGTTTGTTTATTTTATATACCTACCGGTACCGGTGTCCCAAGACAATGGGATATGATAGGATAGTACCTACTCTAAAAATTGTTGATAGACTGTTTTGGTACAAAGAGACCTTATCTTATTTTTATTTGGGAGTATATTCATATATTTTGTGTGATAAGTAGCTATTTTTAGAGGTATAGTATAGCAAGAAATAAATTTCTTGCAATTTTAATCATGAAATCAAGTTATTTACCTATTCCTTTCTTTTAAAATACTATGTTACTTTAGAAGAATGATTTCTTTTGGTGCATCCTCTCTATTGACATCATAAAAAAGTGTTTATTTTTTTTTATTTGTTTCGGTTAGATTCCTAGGCGAGGCAACTAATTGTGAGAAAATCACAATTTAATAGTCTTATTTAAGCAAAATATACTATCTACGTTATTTAAGGTAAAATAACGGTAATGAAAGGTAAAATAATTTTTTTTTTTTTTGGGACGGCCCTGTATAGATAGGGTAAAGTTAACAACACTCTTTGCTCCTTTGTAAATCATTTACGTATATTCTTTCGAAGTGATCTTTAGTGTAGCAGGTGTTTTTTGAGATTCAGAATTCATTTCATGGGTCAGCTAAACAGCCAAGATTTGGTTCGGAAGTAATCGGCCGGTTAATTTCTAATCAAAGTTTGACATCGCTATTGCTCCTGTCTCCGCGTAACATAATTGTATTGCGTGTTGCGTCACGAATACCGCTCCTAATGTTCGTATTATTAGTGTATCGGGACAGAGACTAGTCAATATTAGACATTACTGATAAAAATGCACGCAAAGTTGTGTCGTTCGGAGATTAAAGTTGGTGCTAGCTTTACTACTGCCAATAGGTATTAACATAGATAAAAAGCTGCTAAGAGCATGTCGGGCCATGCTCAATATAAGATTATGTAGTTGCTTTCCTTCATAATACCCAGATTTTAAACATACCTACCTAATAAACAAAAGGTCGTAAAAAACTTTTCTTTCAAGGCACCTTTTGTGTTAGTTTTTTGAGAGTAACTAAAAATCTGTTTGAACGAATTAGTCCAAAAAGATTTCGATAGAAGTTCGTGCCACGACTTAGCATCCTGTTTTCACACTTTTTTAATGTCCGCTCTAAAAAGGAAGGGAGAATTTTCATAGTGATATTTCTTATAATATTCGTGTCATTAGGCAGTGCGAGAGCGTTGGACTACCGACCTGTATTTACCTACATTATTGCTACGTCTCGGTGTTCACTTATAATAAACAACAAACAAATAATGTATCTTGTGGCAAATATTCATGAGACAATGGTCTAACATAGAAATACCTATAGATAAATAACACGATAGAGATATCGCGCGACATTCTAGTGACTGATGTGGATATGTTGCTATCCTTGCAGAATGTACGCATTTTCGATTTGGGTGTTCTTATGGGAATCAGCAGTCTATATTTCCCTGGTCTCAAGCTGGGAGTGTACCGCGCGCCCACTTCCAGGGCTATTCCCCGCACGTCCGCAAATTACGCCGCGGGGGTAATTCAAGACACGATCCTTATGCGGCACGAGACTGGATACCAGATACCGTTCTTATCGCTTATTTAACGCGAGCGAGGAAGCTACCAGCAACTAGCATAACTGGTGAGCCACTGTAACCGCTTTGCGTGAAGGTGCGTGCAGATTATAGAATGAGCCGCGTGCAAAATTGCTTTTTCCCCTCACTAGCTCGTATAAAGCGCTCGTTTATGCTTTAATACGAGCGGGTAAAAACGCTTTTTACCAACTTTTGAATAAAGTAATTTGACCTTGCTCTAATTCCTATAGCCCCCTACTGCCTAGTATAAGTGGATCTGTATGACCGTAGTAAACATGCGCAATCGGAGCTCACATGTTAAATTGGTCATTTATGATGGGCACTTTGTAAGCCATTGGCTATATTTAAGTTCCAGAAGTAACTCTATTCTACGATACGTTTCGACATTGAGTTTTAAATGGTTTCTTTAAGTTAATTTATATTTGGATGAGATTTGTATTAATATTTCCTCGCGATAGTGAGGGAAAAAAGTTGTATTACACTTGGCGGCAAAGTTTGTTCAACTCTCGTGCCTTGAGACCTTCGCAATGCTCAAGATTCCAGTTTTTGAACTTTTTGGAATCTTTCGCTAGCTCAGGTCTCAATATTGGCACGACAGTTAAACAACAACTTTGCCCCCTTGTATAATAAATAACTATTGCGTGCCGATATCTTTCATTGATACGTCCGACTCCTGTGAGACATTTGTTTACTCTAATATTTGTACGCAATGTAAAGCAACTTTGCACTGTGAGCGTCTAATGCGAACGCGGTAAATTTGAAGCAACTATCTCTATCACTCAAATTACATGACAGAGAAAGTTGCTCCTGTTTATGATCTTCAATGTGGGCACTCTGGTAATACTGGACGCACCATAAGAAAGCACATACGTAGGTATATACAGTGGATGTTCCGTATACGCTTGGCAAGCGATAGCAATCACATCACGTAGATCCTCGTCTTGTTTATGGAAAAAATGCCGCTATACAATCTGACTTCGAAGCAATCAAGTCAGAGGTAGACGCGGATACACTTCGTATATAGGTAGGTAGCTATACGTTCGAAGCTGGAAATGAAAGAAGTGAACGCACTCAAATAGCTTTATAGATTTAGCTATTGATGTTCTAGATGAGAGTACTTGCATTTAGACTATTCTGCCGTGTTACGCCAAAGTCACGTAACTTTGAAATTACCATTTCGAGATAATCGATGTTAAAGTTTTGAACCAAAATCTTAGCATAAGTCACAAAAATATCAGTCTATTTTTAGGGTTCCGTAGCCGTAAAACGGAACCCTTATAGATTCGTCATGTCCGTCTGTCCGTCTGTCCGTCTGTCACAGCCGATTTACTCGGAAACTATAAATGCTACAGTAACGAAATTTGGTAAGGATATGTGTTGTATGAACCGCTACCGGATTATGATACTAAATTGTAAAAAAACCATTGGGGTGGGGGCCCTCCATACATGTAACTGAGGGATAGAATTTTTTTTTTATTTGTATATAAGCGTGTGCGGTATTAATAGAAAGGTCTTTGAAAATGATATGAAGGTTTATAAATCTCATTTTTATTTAAGCAAATTGTTTTCGAGATACCAGCTCTCAAAGTCTGAAAAATGTGTCCCCCCCCTCTATTTTTTAAGCTACGCGATATAAAATTCTAAAAAAAATATATGTTATGCACATTAATAAACTCTATCAATGATTTTTGGTTTGACTAAATTATCTCCTATAGTTTTTGAGGTAGGTTGATTTAACTGTATTTTTTTAATAATAAATTGATAATGGTACGGAACCCTTCGCGCGCGATTCCGACTCGCACTTGGCCGGTTTTTGTTTTATTTTTTTTTACGTAATTTAGGGAAGCATACTTAATAACAGGTTCTTTTTTTAACCATAAAAATATATAAATGAATTAACTACATTCAATTGTAAATATTGACGGTATAAAATTCCATACATTTTGAGTTACGCGATATGCTGTATCTATAGATACCTCAATTGGACCTCCGCTTTAACTCAGTGGCTAGCTAAATGTAGCACGGTGGTTATGGCAATCTCCGGTATCTAACTATTTTCTTTGATGTTAAAAGTATCATAGGCAAAAATAAATTACCAGCATAACATATTAAAGTCCAACGACTTTAATTTACTATTAATCAGTCTCTTAATTCTAATCAAATAATGACCACGGCTTGGTTACAAATGTAAACCTCATATTTATTTGTGATATTAATATTTCATTTACTAGCAACCATTATCAATTTAAATAATATTTGCATTTAGTCGATACCCATTGCTGAATCAACTGAATTTTCAAAATTACTATTTTTGATATTTCCTAGGTACTTACCTACTATTTGTTGAAAAAATATATGGCCGCCTTACATCTAGGAACCATAACTAAACAACAGCTTCATACTTGTGCGATCATGCCAAACTCATGTAATAAAAGATACCACAAGTTGGCTGAACAAAATCGTGGGCTCGTCGGCTCGGTGGTTAAGCTTATTTTGTGGTAACTAAAGATACAAGACATGTGCATAAATCAATAGTTATAAATCGGAGATACAGGACTTTGCCAGATCAATTATCTCCGTAGATTTAAAGAAAAAATACGAAATCTTTAATGTGGCATATAAAATACTCCATTTGAAAACGATTTAGCCCGGTTACCCCAAACTGCTGTATCTCAAGTTACGTGACTTCGGCGTAACACGGCAGTATTATGAGTAAGGATACAAATCTTCTGAGGCACGCGAGACCGACACTAGATATACCGTTTCGTATATTAAGTTATTATTTAGGATCGATTTAGGTAAGAGCGTAGATAAATACCCGATATTAAAAATATAAAAATAGATATTTATTTATTTTTCTCAAACATGCAATGAAATGTTGTCATTATGTTCGTCATAAGTAATAGGCTTTAAAGTATGACGTTGCAGGCGGATGACCTCGAGATAATAGTAAAGGAATTTCATACGAATTTAACGGCCTAGGCCGGTAAGTAATATTTTTTTAAAACATGGCGTCGGTTTTCATGAACAGGCTAAACAGCTAAATTCAGGATTTTTATTGTCGTATTTTTTATTTCTATGCATATGTTTGAGAAAAGCACTATACGTATACATGCCTCGCCGTGAAATGGGCTTACCGGCTTCGTATCACTGTCCGGCCTCACTACGTTCGGCCGTCCATACCTACTCAGCTCATAAGCCCATCTTTCCCGGCGTCTGCAGTAATGTACTATTAAATTCACCTAAATGAGTGCTAGTTAAAAGTTTTCACACACGTGATTTAGCAATTTGTGTCCAATACTTACGTAGCCTTTAATAAGCTTATTTGTATAATTTTAGTCTTTGGAACAGCAATAATATATACGTCTATAGTCTATACACTGCAAGTGAAATAAAAGCTAGTAATGAAAGCCGCTCCAATCTATTCCCTCCAAAGCAATCAAGGCGCTGATAGACGCGGATACAATTCGTATTCACGATGGACAATGAATGGAACGGGCGCAGATAACGATATCAACCCCTCCTCCCCTCTCGCACTTAAATGGTTGTGTGTTTACTATTTATTTAAACACACACATTAGGCCGGCAAACCCGGCGTTCCTAACTGATTAAGTCCATACAATTTTGACGCTTCTTATACCGGTAACTTCTGGTAGTAGTGGCCTAATACTGGATTCTGCAAATGGATCTTAGAGTCAATTATGTAAAAAATATCTACTATTTTAAAGTGTAAGTCGATTATGCTCCAGCGTACCTGTTTTGCATTTTAATATCGCTCTAAATGTTTTATCCTGCATTTTCAGCGAAGCGAGACTGATAGAATTTCGAATTCTTTCCGATCGTTTAACTACTCGTACTACCTATTTGCCAAGACTAGCTTACATCCTAATCGATTTTACCAAATATTTGCAGTAGTTCCTAATATTTTTATAGACTGTAAAACGTATAAAGTAAACATAAGGTTGCTCGACAGCTTTGTTACAAGTTGATGGCATCCATCCGCCACTTCTATTGCAGTGACATAAGATTGGATCACAGGTTCGTCATGTAGCTAAGATATCAATTAAATCTTTATGGACTGGACCATGTTTTTCTTTGTTTTAAACGAGTATATCATTAAATTTGAATCGTCAATCTGCAGGAGATTTATATTGTTTTCTTCTAACTTCACTCTCAATATTTTATGGGCATAAAACTTCGTAGCTCCCCCTTTATAAATTTATCGCAAGCGCTACGCCAAGCAAGATACGCCATTAAAGTTTCATGCCCCCGTCACTCCGCCAGGAATGTTGGGAACTAACTGACACACCACAATTGGCTCCGGGGGTAAGTTTCATGACAACTTTTAGCGTTATTTATAAGCGTTAATTGGCTTCTCAGATACTTGCTTATTTAAAACATCGAATATATAGACCTTTCCAAGGTTGCTTTGTTTTTGTTGTATATCCGTTGCCATTTTATAGGTGTATTACCGCTGTTTAAGGATTTAAGTTTTGGAACCGTGATTTTATAGTAGGTAAAGTAGAGCCTGATGTAGATTTAGGTGATTAGTCGAGTATTAAATTAAAAGTACAATCCAAATAATCATTTAACCTTTGTTATGTAAATAAATACGAGTAATAGATTAAGGACAATACTTGCTATTGAAAGAAAAACCCATTCACGCGAGGAATTTTGAATGATGATTACGTATTTTGTTATTCAAAAAAATTTTTATTCTTACTAGAAAGGTCAGCTTCAGTCAGGTTTAATAGTTAGCTATTTAACCTTGGTTTTAAACCGGTTCAAGAACAAACATTCCTGGCCAGGTGTAATTTTTTACAGAAAGAGTGGTGAAGGTTGGTGATGCTGATGGCAGTACTTTGGATGGCAAACATGCTGATTTCAAATAGATTTTTAAAATGTTTACTGGATAGTTTATTTTATACTTCGCGTGGGAAACTCGCGTTTTTAAGTCCATAAAGTTTTAAGAACATCATTATCATTACAAACCTAAATAAACCGTTGTTTTTAAAGAGCGCGGCGATGAAACAAAACAGCGTGTAAAAATCGGAAGTTTATCCTAATTGGGATTTAACCGGCTTTTGCTTCTTAACCAAAAAAATACCTTTAAATAATCTATATCATTAGTTCATTAGATACATTAGTAGGTACCTATAATCATTGTGATTGTGCACGAGACACGACACACGTCTTATAAATCTAAACAGTAGTTAAAAAGCTTTTTTCTGGCTTTACTAATTTTATTAAACTGGATTATTATACAGGGTGTTTTTTTTTCGACCGTTCAAATTCTACGTAGTGAATGTGTAGGTCATACTGACCAACTTTTACTATGGGGACAAAGTCGAAATCGCGAAAAAAAAATCAGCTGTTTCATACATTTCGGCCGGCGTAATGCCGCCAATTTGTATGAAACAGCTGATTTTTTTTTCGCGATTTCGACTTTGTCCCCATAGTAAAAGTTGGTGAGTATGACCTACACATTCACTACGTAGAATTTGAACGGTCGAAAAAAAAACACCCTGTATAATATGATAAGATTCAACACATGCCTTTTAAGGATAATGATTGAATGAGTGAGTAAAATGCTTAACCGAATCTTCATATGTACCTTCTTTTTACTTGCGGCAGGCAAGCGTAATTAGGGCTGTCACGAGAATAGCACATGACGCATTCGTCAACGATAACAGTGAATTAGGAGTTAACAAGTTGCGCAACACGAGATCTCTCCTAAACAAAGACAATATTAAAAACGCCATTTGTCACATCCACGGCGAAAGTCCGTGATTCAGCATTGGCACGACTCCGATAAGTCATGGTTTCGGCTTGTACCTTTCTCCTGTGAATCACTTGTTAACAGTCTTGACGAAGAAGGCAGGTTAATGTTTTCCAAATATATGCATGTTCAGTTGTTGAAATTGCCACTTGCGGCTTGATGCATAGCATAAACTGTGTGTTGTAAATAACGTAACAATAATTTGTAATGTAGAAATGACATGGCCTGTGCCTGTACCTACACTACATTTAAATTCACTAACAGGATTATCAAAATATTTTTTCTACTTTTATTCCTGTTCTCATATACACGAAGGCCGGAAACATACACCGTACTAAATAAATACAAAAGCGGTTGAATATGAACCAGCGAATATCTTCGTAAATGACATCATGTACGTACCTTAATCCATTTTCAGGCAATCGTAAGCCATACCTACGATGCGGGGCGAAAATATAATATAATATTTGCATGAATAAGTGAAGGAATATTATGCTTTTACGACTTACGTACGCAAAAAGTTTAATTGCATTTGTTGTGTTTGATGTTGTGTAATAGGCTTTTTGACACTCATTGAAGCGCTAACACAAATTTTTCATACTCGATGAATTTTAAATGAATCTGTGATACCCTTTTGCATTATGTTATGTGCGAATTCTTCAAAACCTTCACGGTGCATATTATGCATATACCTAAGCGCTCGGGTTGATTCCGTGTATGTTCAATTTTGGACTGAGCTATAAAAGCACACCGCATTTATTCAACCAAAGAATCACGGAGATAGGATTGCGCTGATTCACTCCAATTTAGTCGTCTGTGGACCAAGCTACTGCAAACACCAGGCTTAAGCCTTTTTTGTTGCCAAATAATAGTGTCGTCGTAGCAGGGAATATTCAAATGAGGCTAACGAGATGGGTCGAGTTGTTTACTGTATCCATTTAAGCTTCACGTTGAAGCTAGAGATAATCTCCATAAATAAGCTTATAATATTCTTAAACGCTCAACTAGTTGAGCATTTATTACGGCAGTTCCGTCGTGGCCATTTAACCGGCTTGTAATGTCGGTCATTATGATTCTGGAACGTGCGGTACCGGCGTGAATCGCCTAGTTGACCGCCGAGAGGAACATCGCGCTCATAAATAGTTATGCTGTCCTAGCTTTTTCTCCATGAACGACTAGGAAATTGTTCGACGGTGGGTGATTCGCACGAAATTGTAACTGGAAACTGGAAGCATGATTAATATAACAAAGTTACCTGTCACATGAATTTCCATCCTTATTTAAAATAAATCTAGCAAGTTCAAATCTATATAGATAGATACTCTTTCTCTTAAAATGCTTTAGTTTACGGAAAGTGAAATGTATCTACATCAAATTGCCAATTGCGGTAGGTAATGGAGCCGCATGGTCGTCTAATGAGTTGTTGTTCATCGCGCTGATTGTCGGTATCACTAGTCTCTTATTCCTATTGGTTTCTCGAGCGTGGACGAATAATTTTTCGGGAGAACCAGCGTAACGTGATACGTAAATCTGTCAAAACTGGTGACCGTACTAATACCGTTTTGTTGAGCTCACATCTCGGCAGCGTTCAGTGAGCGTTTGCAAGAGCATCTCAGCTGCGACTTGCTTGCTTGTGACGCTGCGCCCGTGACCCAGCTCGGGGCTTTCTCCGCGGACAATTGTTTCTCGTCGCCAACACTCATTATCATTACTTCCACCTGCTTCAAATAACGTCTCAATGGCAGGTTTCTTTCAATTTGCCTTAATTGCCAATGGCCATGTGTGAAGGTTCCCAATTTCGCTCTCGTTATTTGTGTGTATGGTCCATACACGTATGTGTAACGAAAGCAGTGGAATGGGGTTTGACAATGGCAAATTAGTTAAAATTATATTCACTTTCTTTTTATAATGGATAAAAAAAGTCTTATTTTTTACGTCTTTTGATCTACGTATTATAGTTAGTTTTTAAACTTATAAAAAATAATAATATTGTATTGTAGGTTAGTCCAACGAGGACAAACGAAAATCGCTATTTGGCATAAATAGGTACCTAATATGATTAAATCGATTGAAAAGATGGCGCGTGTCCAAATTGGTTAGTGTGGTGACTGTGTTGTCTATTTGAATTGCTTTTGTTTCATATTTGATATTAGCGACTGCGTGAACATTTTAAGCGGGCATATAACCCAACTTTATTAAATATTAGGCAGTTATCTCGCTTTCATGTAACAGTAGCCACAAAGGTCTATCATTTCACATAGTTAACAAAGCAATCTCACAATTCTCTGAGGACCTCTGACCCATCTCAGCGAGTATATGGAGGCCGAGGGGTCAGGACGTACTTAGGCGATATTACGGCATGTCCGATTGACGTTCTAAATCCCATTTTGATCGTCCCGATTTCGCGTTGCTGTCAAATGACGATCGACAGGGCTTTAACCCTCGATTACACCCTCATCCTAAGACCCACCATATACCTCGGATTATAATTTACAACTATTCGGATTTTTTTATTTTATTTAAGTACTCAATTTTTAACTTCATTGAACTAAATTTTGAAACGGTTTTTTTTCGTTTTTACGTTGAATAGAGCTCTATCTATTTCGTCATGAAGTTGCTTGCAAAATTCAACGTTTTCAACGTGATAACATGGTTAAGTTAGACATTAGCGCAGGTGCATACAGTTATTTGCATTCTTAATCGATAGAGGAAAAGTATAATAGGGTTTCCGTCCGTCTAGAGTTTAGTAACGGTTGCCGTGGGAAGAAAGCGCGACTCGAGTAGGCTCGGGTGCTCGCTTGTTCGATACATACCTAACAGTACACGTAGGTACGTAGTCTCTGTAGTGCTATACGAATTATGGGCGTCTACTACGTTAAGTAAGGGCAGCCACGCGAAGAAGCTTTGATCGTGCAGCGAGCTACCTGCTACGATACGATGTTCATTAGCACGGCTGCCTACATACCGATAAACAGTTAACACGAATTGTGTGTCATCATCTTTACTAGGTCGATCTTGCTTAGCGCGCGTTATTATGGTTTATTAATAACTTATAACAGGTGCCGTTAAACGAAGGCTGTTGCAACAACTTTCTTGTTTATGAGGAGTCTATAATAACCTAAAGATTCGTTTAGATGACTGATGTTTCCAAGAAAGTCAGTGTATGAACTATAGTTTTTTCAGATTCGGTTATCAATGTATATCCGATAGTAATGATTGCAACACAGACCTTGATAGACGGGTTCCGGATCTGCAATTAAATTTAACTTCCCTTTGGTTATACTTTGTATAATTATGTAGCTCCGATGAGTCAATTACGATTTGTGGTGTTACTCGTAAAAAAACATTATTATTCATGGGTGCGGCTACGCGAAAACGTGTTGTCGGCAGGTCGGCGCAAATGTTAAGTGTGATATCAGGCAATTATAGTTACGATTTAAGATTTGTAGGTAATCGAATGTAATCGTTTGTCGAAAATAATACATTCAGCACCGAATTTAGGGTTATAAATTCATTGATTCTTAATTAATAGTTTAAATGAATGACCAAATAACATCGTAAGATTGAAATGTTAAATACTTAATGAAAAACACTTTATTTTTTTATACTGGCACAACAAATTGGCTCCACTCCACGTGATCGTAAATGAAAAGTAGAGCCCAATTGTTGTCAAAATGTTTGTTTTTTACCTGAACTAAGTGATAGATATGGTCTTTAATGCGAAATAATTCTAGTGTTATTTTTGGAGCACCTTGTATTAATCGCTGGCGTGCTACTTACTGTATACATGTGAACTAACGATATGATCAAAGGTCATAAAAAAATTTAATGGACATGTTTGAGAAATAATAATAACTAGGTACATAAGTAGCAAACCCCGTTGAAATGGAACGGGAATTAGGTGGCCACACCTCTAGCGTGCACACAATTAAGTTTATGTTCTCGTCTTTACCTATTTGAACGTAGGTATATAAAAGTTGAGCAAGGTTTTGGAATGTTGTATTTAATACCTAGGTAATAAAAAAAAATTAACTTCAATATAATATTATCTACTGTCGTTGTATAAAGGTGCATTCATACCAAAAGAGCATTCGCTGTTCTATCCCCTACTCTACGAAATTCGATCGTTACACGAAACGTGATTCGTTGATTTCGTAAAGTGGGGGATATAGCGAATGCACTTTTGGTCTGCATGCACCTTTACTTGCATTCCAATCTAATAATATTTCAAGAGAAATAAAACTATGTAAACTCATCCGCAGACCACGAACCCTGTAAAGTGTTCGAAACGTTGAAATGAAGTTAAAATTAGTTGAAATACGCGAGTTTATCCGTTTTCATAGTTTTATTTCATGTAATCCTCGCGGTAACCGAAGAAAATATTATATTTCAAGAGTTTTATAAAACCCCATGTCTAGGATTCTGATAACCTTGGCAGTAAGCAAATTAGGACTGCTAATAAAGGATTGCAATTTCTGTAATTTTGAGGTAATAATTTAAAATTTTCAGCTAATTGATAGATATTTTCACAAGGCTGGTTCAAAATTTCTAACAGGAGTATTCATTTCAATTATGTCATTGAAGACATAGGACAAAATTCTGACAATGAGCTTATTCGCAACTGATAATGATATTTATAACCTTAAGCTTAAAAAGCTGGTGGGGGAGAGAAATGCGCGGTATGCGATGCGTCAAGTTAATGAATCGAGCAGCACTCACGACGCGTAAAAACACGCCGTTGGCGACCGCAATGGCGAGCGGCGCGCGACCATTGCCTACTAATTATATGCATCTTAGAACGTATGTTCGAGGCACAAGGATCAAAATCGCTTACATATTTATGGAGCCGACGCAGATTATCGTATGCATTTAAATTTAAATATACATCACGCTAATGAGTCAATGATGCTGTTCGTGTCTTGGTCGATTCGGTCTGAACAGTTAGTGTGTTCCCGATAAGAACTTAAATTATTAGAGAGGAAGCAATAAGACATTGGTCAACATATTGCTAGCTTGCTTATTGTTATCCATGCCCAATAAATCAATAAACAGTTACGATCCACTGAGGTAAATGCAACTGGTAAATGACTTCGGTATGTATTAGGTACCTACCTAGTCTGTAGTCGTGATCAGATCATACCGACCATACGTGTTTTTACTGACCTAATCATTTGCTATGCTGCATCCAGTCCAGACGAACTAGCATAGCTCAAATCATATCAAACATACAAACGATACTCCTCCGGGAGTATGTGTGGCTGCTCACGCGTTTCCGCTACTGCAGCTGTGGCCGGGTCGCATCCCACGATGGTGGGACAGTCGTTGTACCGTCATTTAGGGATGGTGTTGAGAGGCTGTTGACGGAAAATTTGCCATGGAAATGGCGAGAGAAATTTACCATGGGCATGGCGAGAGAGATTTGGCGTGGGCATGGCGAGAGAAAATGATTTTGGTGATGATGATGCGGTAATGCACAGGCGATGCAAGGCACAGCCTGATCCAAGATCTGAAAAGGAAGACAGGTGGAGAGAGAGAGAGGCTGGTGCTTTATGAGCGGCTGTCGCAGCCCTGTGTAGCTTCGTGTACCTTGGTACAACCCACAGGAATGCAAAATTGTGTAGGTGATAGCATCTAACTAATAACGATTCTTAACCACCATATTGGCTATTTACACGCTTATTAATGTGTTGTGTTTCGCAACAAGTAAATTATAATCAATTAAGACTTCTTAACCATTAGGTAATCATTATGCCTTCGAATCAATACATCTTCCTGATGTCTATTTGAAATTAATCTTTTCCCGGGTATGTTATATCGGATCGATTAGCCTATCCAAGAGTTATGTTGTAACCGATTTATTTTGTTACTTTATTAAAACAGCACAATCAGTGGAAATGGAGTCAATAGGCGAGGCGACGCTCATCTATCATCTGGTCAGAAGACGTGACTAAGATGCATGTAGCCGCACCTGGCCAATGTGCCGTCTCATTGTTTTCGCGAAAGCGGGCTCAGTTCACAATATCCATTATAACGAAACCTCGCAATCGGTAACAAACGCGTGATCGGAGAGCGGTTACCGGTTTTCCATCTAGGGACGGTAAGCGATTAGAACAGCGTTGTGCAGGTCAATAAACCACATTAGATGCATTAGTTGCGCTTACCGCGCGCCGCGTGGGGTGGCCTGCATCAACGTAATGACACCGCTAGGTTAAATCACTAAAGCGTTTAAAGTGTTAAGACTGAAAATCATTGCGGCTGCGCAGTGAGCTTTTTTTACAATTCTGACACTGCGAAAAGTGTAAAAAAAGCTGAAATATTGGGAATTCGTACACCCGCCACCCGTCCTGCTTTGCCCAGGAAGTGATTTTTCCTCAGATAATCCCACTTCGGCTAAGGGTGACGTTAAAATATTATACGGTTGTCTGAAAAAGTGCGTTTACTATCTATACATAAAAGATTCACTGGGTACCTGCTTTCGAAGGCAAACTCTTTATTATATACAGTGTTTAGTACACACGTTGATACTGTAATATGTTGGTAGTACGTATCGTAAACACCCCATCAATAATCGACGTTATAAGACCGAATTTTCGACATCCTGGTGTCAAATTTAAATATTACTCGGACATTATATGATTGCAAGTGTCTATTTGGTGCTGTGTCGAACCTTGGCTCTACGATAATTAGATATTTATTTTCAACGAAAAATATGGTATTAATTATCCGATCGGATTCATATAATATGGCTATCCAGGTACAATTATGTAGTTTTCACAACGGTAGGAAACTGCAATGGCTTCCTACATATCTCACCGAAACAATTTATTTACGATTCGAGCAACATTGCAAGCCACATGGCTCGCATTCACAAGTACCACCTACGTCTGAACTCGGACCGGTGACTGTCACGACTCGCCGTGTCCCCAATACCTAAGCTCTTAAAACCTGCAAATCGCTCACGCCTTGTATGGGTAGTCCCGGTTCGATGTCCTTTCCTTATTCGGCGATTTTGTCTTGCCAAGTTTTTAGGGTTCCATACCCGAAGGCCAATAACGGGACTATATTATTAAGACTTCACTGTCCTTCCGTATAGTTGACATATAATAAAAGCAAAATAAACAAATATTTAAGTGGTTCTTCCAGCGAATACAATAACAATAGAGACAAGCGATTTTTTTCTGAATATCAACAATTGCAAAATACGCTTCTAATATTTACAGAAGGGCACAGAACTCTTCGCAAGTCGCAAGACTCGCAAGTCTTAAACTGAATTTAGTCAGGAAGTTATTGCTGCAAGTTTTGAGATAAAGTTATATGCAAGAAAGAGATGTCACTCACTCTTACCTATATGTATGCAGTAACAAAGCGTCAAAACAGACACACACACAAATCAGTTGCGTCAAAACTTGCAGCAATAACTTGCCTGTGTAAATTCAGCTTTACACGCACTTGATTTATTTTACGCAGTTACCTATTGAGTCTCACCTAAGTAAACGCGTACATATGTGTCCGACATTTTCGTCGTCCTATCCTAATTTAACTCTACTTTTAATTCGATAGTGTTCATAAACATGTTTTCGTGGTTATTTCGATGGGACAAATACTAATCCAGACACATTGGCCCAACCGCCAAAATGCTCTTTGTTAAAATTTTCCTAACCTCGTAGCATCCAATATTTGATACCTGTAGCTGTAGGCATTGTTTTTTACTAAGATTTGGTTTACTCGTAGGCTATGTAATGCTACAGAGAAGCGATCCCCACGGAATCGTGATCTACAGATTAAAAATTAACCCATGTTTTCATATACAGGGTGATTTTTGGGTGATGTAGCAGGTACTGACGACAGTACGATACCGGCTTAAGAATTAATCAACTCATATACTTATAGCAGCTTTTATTTGCGATTTCTTGGTTGTCTCCATTGTGAAAGTTGCTCAGAGTGATCGTTGTCAGTATCTACAATATACATATTATTATCTTCACACCTGCTAATACATATGACGCAATAATCATTCTGTATAAATTGTCCATACTGTATTAATATTTACCTATATATTTATATAGTTTAAGTATAATAACATTTTTGATTCTTTAGTATATAATAATAGCTGTAGACACACCCTTGATGTCTCTCAAACGCTTGCTTATGGATGGACGTTAGAGATGATTTTATGTTCAGGTAACGGCGGCCACTTAAAGCTTTTATGGAGCAATTCTTACGCCGCAGCAGGAGCCATAAATGACAAAGGGAGCGATCAAATCTTGATAGGCATATAGCTACTGTTCACACAACGCTACATTTCGTAAATGAGGGGCCGTGGAAAAATTAAAACATTGAGGTGTTTACGTTGAAGAGAGTTGTTATATAGTGACCCATATTCGCGGCTATTAACCTAGCGGCATGGTTGGCGCGCCTGCACGCTTGCAGGGGCGTTTGTTGACGATTCGTGCATTAATCTCGACGGCCGGTACAGACAATACCCGCTGCTGTGTCTATCGCTGCCCGGCTAATCGCAACACGCGAGATCATACCTGAGATCTCCGATTTCTGTTTAGCGCGATCGAGAGATTGAATGGGTACATGAAACAACGCAGCTATTACTCGTACCGATGATCACATACCTACTAAACGTCACAAAAATGCTAACTTCCTGAAATCAGATAGCTATCACAAAACACCCTTTGGCTATCTTCTTGAATAAGCTTAGTATGTTTTATGGAAAAACATTATTGTTTAATATTATCCCTTCATCCCTTTATATTGATATTAAACGAATTATTGTGGCTAATCAATACACTATCCCACATTTTAATGCTTTAACACATGATCATAATCCATAACAATGTTATTTTATGAATCCTTCATGTGCGCTAGAAAAATGTCTACTGATTTGATTAGGGGCATTTATCTACTAATGCCTCTATACATAGTTAATAGGAGAGGTCCAGCAGAGGTCTGAGATAAGCTGATGATGTGATGATGTGTACCTACACTGGTTACACATATTTGCGGATATTTAAGGACACACTTATATTGGTTGTCTTGTGCTGAACGCTCGCTAAAAATGGAATAGGCCTAGTGTCCCACGGCGCATGCTCCGCCGAGCTCGCTAATAGCGACACAGTTACTCTGCCCATTGTCTTACGTGCGTCGTCTAAGGTTTTTGTCCACTCGAGATGTCGATAAAATTCGAGGGAAAAAGCCGCTGACGGCTATATAATGGAAGGTCGCGTGATAACGCAAATTTCCCGCCCGCCCGACACTCGCGATAACGAATGCATGTCATTAGCTTGAATAATTGCGTTAGAACAGAGTAGATTATACGACGCTGAAAATTGTTTTAGCCTTAGCAGCACACCAGGCAGTTTTTGAGCCTGTTTTGTGATATGATATTAATGGCAAATTGTCCCAAAAGCTTCTATAGTTTCTACGCCGTTTGTTCTTTAGAAAATAAAAAAAATGTTGTTCATACGTTTTGACCTGTTTCAAAATAAAATATACCTAGAGTACCTAGTCTTAGGTCGAATTTTGAAATTAGGTACTCACGTACTTGCAGATTTTTTTATATTTTCAACTTATTCGTCGTCGTATTAATTGAATGATTCTTGCGTAGTTTTAGATTTGAAATTAAGAGCAGGAATAAAAATCCTATTAGGTACCTTCCATCTTAACTAATATCCTTACACACTTACCTACATGAAACCAAGTGAACGGAAGCTAAGTACACCTTGTGTGCTACATAGCGAGTCGTTTATCATCGTTTTATATATACGATTGTTTTTCTTTTTACGCATGTACTTTCATCGCAAAAATGTTATAATTATTTACGTTGGCGTATATTTTTACGGAGTTAAGACAAGTTTTTACTGGGGATTTCCTCACTTTAGTAATAAAAGCGGCCGCGTTCTCGGTTGAGTTTTAGGGTGCGGTTTGAACGCAAGCGGCAGAAGCGGGCCGACCAGGCGTTCGTGGGTTGAACCATTGAACGCTATCAAACGTATTTAAACGCCCGCTCACTGCTCCGCTGCCCTCTTGCTTCCAGGCCGCAGCCTTAGACGTACACGTATACGGCGGCGGCGGTAGGAGTGTAGGAGATCCGCCCGCGACCCAGGGCGAACGAGAACAACATTCGCTATCCAAACATGGGTGACACAAAACTCAACAAAACCAGTATATTTATCCTCTTAGATAACGCATGGAAATTCTAGGTCACTTAAGACTGGTTGCTGTAAAAACTCGATCGCCCAACGAGAATACTCGGCCCGATCGTACCTCTCCTGGGGGTACCAAATATTCCTATAAATAGAAGCTTTTATCCCGAAAGTTACTATAAATTTACAACCACATATAAGAAACGATGTGTTGTGAAAACAATCACGCCGTGAATTATTAATGCTTATTAGAGTTATTAGTTATTACACGTATCAAGTAATGCATGTTCGCAGTGCTATTATTTCGTTACGTATTAGCCCATTAAACATTGTTAGTAAGGTATGAACGCAATTCAGTTCAGATTTACGATGAAGGCATGATTATTCAAATTAAAACTACAGTTAATTACGGTATATTTACCATGTAAACTCATCGCGCCCGGAATTTATCAAAACAAATTTATATGATAATTAACTGTAGATATCTACCAGTAGGTACCTATGTTGTACTTGTATAATTAGGAAAGTTAAATTGTACAATATTTTAATGTTTAGATGTAATTTCGCTTGAATTAAAATATTGAAACGGAATCCAAAACATACTGGCATAACTAGACTGTCTACATTCAGAAATACCATCGACCATGTAATCTAGCTAGTGGGATATTATCTGCAATTTTCTCTAAAAGTAGCTAACCATGACAACTTTTGGATGGTGCAAAATGGATAGATTTTGTTTGAAAAGGCGGCGGTGTTAATTTACTTTACACTAGGGTTGCCAACATTTTTTTTGAATTTTATAGTAATTAAAAAAAAAACACGGGTAAGAAATAGTACTTTTTGACAAGTCTTTATTTTGGGTTAAAATGTGACCAATGATTTTATATAATTAGTAACTACTAGCATTTTGTAAACCACAGTAGTAAATGTTGCTATTTGATTGAAAAAAAAATACTTTTCTATTTTGTCGAACCCCTTAAAAATAGTATTTTTGCGTATTATATTTTTCTTCAACAGTATGTAGTACACAGAGTTGAAATATAGTACAATACTATACAGCGTGTTTTTCTTCATATGCTATAACTTTAAGGGAAGCTTATTTAGGTCAAATATAACTAATTTCTCTAAGAAACTAGTGTTTTAACTCTTACCGTTATTGAGTTATTAAAAAAATAAGTTTAATCGCTGAATATGTGTATTGCAACCTTTATTACATTCTAATGTTACTTATTTTGACATGTGCCGTCAGTCACCTGAGATTAACTTTTATTTTATTCTTAAGGTTCTCTCACACTTATCATTTCATTTATTATGTATGAAAACAAAAAAAAAATTTTTATCGAATTTTCCAAAAGCCGTTATACCAGACAACTTCTATTAATGGCCCAAGTAACCTGTCTAATTTATCGCAAATCGAAACGAACACCCTGTATAATATAGTAGGTTGGCAACCCTAATATACACGGTAACTTGAGTACGTAAATATACCTGTTTTTGGATTGATTTGTTAAGATTTTTGTCGTTAAAATACCCAATGTAAAGTAAGAAAATAAGTTAGGTTATGATTATGAATTTCTTACACCGGTTCCATTTATTTTGTTGGCGACAATAATGTAACGGTGACGGCTCGTGTAAAGAAAAGGGGTAAACAGATAGGATTACTTATTCAATTATCAGCGTTCGGTTATGCTGAGATAGCGCGATATACTTGTACTGCACATCGGTGAATCCGATGTAATTATATCCGATGATAATAACTATCAAGTACGAGTAGCTTCGGCAAATAAATTTTAACGACGAAGCGCAACAAGTTCAATTATTCACTTGTCCGATTTGTGTAAGATTTGCAACAGCACTGAATGTTGTCCAATTAGTATTGTTTTTTTAACAAGCATGAAGATAATTAAGAAGTAGCTAAAAAGCCTGTACTAATATGTAATCAGTTTCTGCTTTTCCAACTTCTTAACTTATATGTATACCTCAGATATCACAAATTTAATTAAAGTATCCTGATTAGGTAACATTTATACATGCAACTTGTGTTACGGTACGTACGAGTCCACGAATTTACAATATAAACTTTCAACTGGCTGGCAACTACGTAGTTGTGCTCGTATCGTACAAGCCCCAATTACCGTCGCTCGCAAGTATGGAACACCTCCCGCTTTGTTAAACACTGCAAATCCCTGTTAGCCTGACACACGTGCCTCCGGACACCAGTGGGTAAACAGAGCGCTCCGAACTTGCACTTTAAATTACATTCCCTCTTGTTTTGGGGTTGGTCAGTTTCGGCTATATTTCCAACTTTGACAATTTATGAACTAAGGGAATTTGCTGCTCGTGAAAACCTTTTTGGAGTACAGTCAAATGCAAAAATAAGTATCGAAAGAATCCGTTCATAAATATGTTACGACGTTCTTATTACACAGAATTAGAGTGCACTGGGACATATTTTTGAACGTTTTTGTATACCCCTTATTTTGTCTTCGACTGTATAATAGTTTTCAATACTACCTTTATTGCATCTGTGAAGAAATAAAAATAAAACCTTGTATGTATGTAAAATTGCAAACCCGCATTGCGAGCGCAGAGTGAGGACTCAATCTGCCTCATCCATAAGATGTTTGTATCCAAAAGTAGGACGCATGTAGATTGGTGACGATGAATGATGGAGAAAAGTTTGTACATGTTTTCAGTGAACAAACTTACCTGTCATTTATCAAAATAGCGATGAAAGGTCTGTAGGGATTCACAATTTAACACGTGCTCAATTACGATACGTGTATATTCTTACGTAAAACGAAACGGTAACTGTAACAACACATCGTAATGCGTTTTTAATACGTTTTAAAACGTAGTGGAAACTCTTGCTCCGGGCAGTTGTCAGATGCCTCGCGTGGTTCCCATGCACCGCTATCGACTGACTCTATCTCGCTTATCACGGCCTGTCAATGGTACCTATGTTAATGTATCTTTTATCCGTTGTTTTATGTATTGCCGGTGTGTGATATTACTGATATTCATATACAGCTGTTGTTGGCTATTTGGCCTTTTGACTGTTTATTGTAGCTGTTACCTACTAGAAGTTTAAGCTTCCATCATGGTCATATTAGAAATACTTCTTTAACTTAATGTAACTCTGACCAGGAATAATGTCGAGACGCATCACTATTATCTTGCTTAATAGGTACCTTGTTGTTCGTCGTTGGGACTTATACATATATATTATATAACTAGCGTGAAGTAATAACATTTTCCTGTATGCAGTCAGCGATAATGCTCGTAATTATCAATATGAGGACGCTCTTGCTCCATTATTCCCTGATCAATATTTTATACACGCGCGAGAGCCTCCGTAATCCTGGCTGCCTGTGAAATATTGGCAGTTTCGACGGCATGTTGCATTTCCGCGACCCGACAGTGCAATATTGTTGCGCGTTCCGAAACCGAGGGCTGCGTTCAGAAATGAACATTGCTTCCTAATTTCACTTATTTAGTCGCATGGCATTGATACATACCTATATGAAATGTACTTATTGGTTTATAAAATTTGTATTGATACTTGTAATTATAAGAAACATGTACCAAATAAACATTAAAACAAAACATAACCATTAACAAAAAGAAAAGACGAACCCCCCCCTTATTCATAAACGTTTGCAACACTTAATTACGTTAACAAGCCGCTAATAATTGTTTGTCCCTTTTGCTCTTATGGACACATTGTTAAGACCGAAAGGGACAAACAATTATTAGCGGCTTGTTAAGTTAACAAACGTTTATGAATAAGGGGGGAATTTTATAAATGAAGGAATCAAGCATAATTTAATGCGCTTATTATTGAACGTCAAATAAAACAAAGGTGTACGAGTATATTAACAAATTAATATAGTCAACGTTTACATTCTGCGCATTGGGTGTGAAGTGTAACAGGTCTTCCTCCTGAGTATGAATGGCGATGACAGAATATTTCAACAATGAGTTTTTAATATCATCGGGTTAATATGATTAATTCTATCCTGTGTCAATATATACCTTATAATTTTAGATCTGAGCGAAATCTGCCTATATCAGATTCACAGCGTTGGTTAGCCCCATATTGAACTTTTTGGAAATAGTTTACCAACTCGTCAAAACATTGATACTATACTTGTATTTTTGACGAATGTTTTGCTTAATTTGACGTTGCTATTCAATAAATTTTAATATTATTGTGTAAGTCAAAGGTGCATTCGCGAATGAGGCCCAAATCGACTCGCTAGGAGAAATGGCGGCGGATATTAGGCGGACGGCTGTCGGGTTTGTTCCACATTTGCATGCCCTAACTTGCTGCTAATGAAATGCAGCAAATAGCTATAGGCTATCTAATCTTGTTTCCATGAGCGACATAATGTGCCGAAATATTATTTATCTATTATAATTTATCTTTGAATATCTCCTCCGTACAAAATAAACCCATAATAATTACAATATAATTGTGTAGTGCCCTGCCAGTCCTGCCACGGTACATGTTTTTCTTTTTTCTTATTTTTTCATGTAATTTGAATCGTTTTTATTTTAATTTAAGCATGCCAAAACACTCTTTGTAATTACCATGTATGCTGTGGGAATGAATAAAGTGTTTATCTATCTATTCTATCATCTGTAGTGTTTAGCTGTTAACACAACGAACTTACACAATTTTCATATACACAACGACTCAGGTATTCAGGCGTAGGAGCGCGCGTAACCCTTTGCAAATTAAATAAGCCTAACTAATGAAGTCATTGAAGTAGGAAATTGTTGCTTGATTATTCATTTTGTGCTATACGTTATAGTACTCTTCGAAAGCAGCCAAAATTTACACAGTCATCTCATCTTAAATTGCTCGTAAACTTAGCACACCGATTTGTAAGATTAAACGAAATCCAGCTATAAAACGAATGAAGGAACGGGCGATATAAATCGGTACAGCTGGCGCGAATAAGATGCAACCCCAGCGTCCACTTGTCATTTTAAACTGCATTCGCTGCTGAGAACTTTGCGTCGCTTTATTTTACGACCGGGCATTTATTTCACGTTTTCATATCTCGATATTATCGTCTCCCCTGATAGCTGACACGGATTTCTACGGCAGTATACATACGCGTTATTAAATGCTTAGAGCATATTATGCAGATGCGCCTATAAAGTGTGCATAAAGCAATCGAGAGTTAATAAAGCGTCTCTAAGATATTTCCGATATCGCAAATACATTTTTTTCGAGAAACTATCTGAATAATGTAGAGAAAGTCGGCGGGTGACGGAACCAAACGTGCGGCAACAGCATCGCATCGCTGCACCATCGCCAGGCTCTGGGGGGCTGATGACGGACTCACAAATATCTGACTATGATAAACTTGTTTAGGTAGAGAATAAACGGTTTATACGACGGTTTTACGGTAACTAAGATGTTTGGTGTGAAAATATTTTAATTTTCCTGACTGTTCACTGTTCAATCTCCATTGTTCGTGATCCGTTTTCATTTCAATTTAGGTACATACATAACAGTATCTATAGTCCTACACCAGCTGCAGAAGGCAGAACACAAAATTGACATTCGTAACTAATAGGTATATTCCGAAATCAATGTAGGTGCATTCCACGAAAATGTCAGGTGTGTGACGCCGTTCTTCGCGTACATCTAAAGGTGCATGCAGACCAAAAGAGCATTCGCTGTTCTATCCACCACTCTACGAAATCAACGAATCACGTTTCGTGTAACGATCGAATTTCGTAGAGTGGGAGGTTAGGTTAGGGTTAGGTTAAAACGTGATTGGTTGATTTCGTAGAACGGGCGCTAGAACAGCGAATGCTCTTTTGGTTTAAACGTCCCTTAAGAAAGTTACGAATACAATTTTTGGTGTATCTTAATTTTATAACTGGGTATTTGTATTTGTAGAGAATCCGCGCACTTTCCATATATTTCGGTAGCTGTCATAGCCGTCACATTCCCGACAAAGTATTTTTTTTTGTGGAATGCACCTGTACCCCTCTAGGAACTTCTACATATTTATCTCAACAAAGTATTTGTTACATTTGAACTTATGACGTGCAGATAGGATGTGATGATTATGGTCAAATTATGAGCGCTAAGGCTTAACCGGGGTTAGGTACAAGAACCCTTTGTGCTATTTGGGAATTTCTCATTTAGGTGTGTGAGTTGCCATTGCCACAGAAAGTTAACGTTACCTAAACTTAATTATCTATATCTTTATATATTTATACTTCACAAATAAGTATCAAAATGTTAGACCTCCTGGAAACCCTTAACTTTCGAACGTGGTCGTGACACACCTGTCAAACTAAATAAGAAATACCTTTTTGCTAACGGAACCCTAGAACAAGAGCGTGTGCTCCCTATATATGTATCCAACCAAAAATAAATCATGTTACCTGTCGATTATTTAATTTCTGAGTTTTTCTTACACTTAAAAAGCAACAGATTAATTTATTGATAGGCCCATTGACGTTATTGTATAAAGTGTCTACATCTGTTCTCAAACAACTCCAGATCAGCGAAAAATGTTTTGATTTTCATGTAGCTTCCGAGTCCCAACTGATTCAACGAACCTAATTGCAGAAATGCGTCCTCTCTTGGTCGCCTGTATTTACCGAACAAACAGCCAAGCACAACGTAAACACAGCCAATGTAAACGAATCCAGTGCACTTTTGCAAATTTGGGAGGCAACCGCGCGGTTTGCCGCTGGTTATGCGAATTTAAAATTGGGTGACTCTAGAAAAATGTTTTTACATGAGAGTATGTAAACTCCAATATTTTTACTAGATGTCTGTGGGAAATATGCCCCGGCAGTGGAGTAGTACCTACTGCCACATACCTACCTAACTACTTCCACATATTTGATAATAACACAACTTTAAAGTGCTCCAAGCGAACAAACCGTGTCGGATACTGATGCTCGGAAAGTGGGTCAACGTACGCGAAGAGATTTTCTCTAGTGCTCTACCGGCTTGAAATTTTACCTGCAAACCTCCTGTAATCTACAGTGCTCAACTCACCATGTCGCGTATAATCCTCACGGGGTAAGCAGATAATCCTTTTGAAAATGGCCACTTTCGACGAACACTGTCACGTAAGAAAATTTTGTTAGTTAATTTTAATGATATCACCGATAATTTGTCATCGTTAGGGCACAACAGTGGTAAAGAGGTCACTTTCGATTAGCGATCAGGAACCGGTGTGGTTAGGCCGGCGGCAGCAGAGCCATGTCTGCAAGATGCGTTCGCGGCAGTCGGCGGCGGACTGTGCGCCGGCGCCGGCCCCCACCAGCTCCTGACCTACACCGCGGCGGCCGCGCCGGCTCCGGTAAACAAACGGTTCACCGACCGATTGCGCGCGGCCACCACCGCCAGCCTCCTCACCGCTCCCAGTCAACATTTGTAATTCATAAGCTAACGGTCCCAAGAGCGCTCGCGCGCGCTTAGCTCCCGACCGAACTGGGTCGTGGCATACAAAAGACGACCATAATTCGGCTGGCTTAATCGGCGTCAGGTGTAGGTAACTAGGTACATTATGGCAGCGGCGATCATGATACGATACATTCCCAAACCATTACAATCAATCTGCCGCGGTCTCTCGAGGCGGTGCACGATGTGCGAAATTTGCATAGGTAAACGAAAGAGAAAATGTTTCGCTACTCACGTTAGTTGCCGAGCGTTCTTTTGATTTATTTAGGTGCTTTCTTTTCGAGGTCGTGCATTTGTCTACTCAAATTGCTTACAAAGTGAAAGTTAAAACGACTTTGGTGGAACGTGACAGTTGTTATTTAATGATCACATGTAAAAAATCTTACTAACTAGTAATTTTCTTTTTTGCGTAGGTATGTAATGATACTAATGATACACCTACGTGGTTTAGACTTGTTAAGAGTGTTTTTTTCGTTGTTGACAGAATTGCAGAGGGGACGCCGAACGCTCGAACTTGTTTGCTGCATCAGAAGCTGCAGTTGTTGAACTGCTGCATCGCGCGCGCGCAGACGGTTGGCGGCGGCGGTGCGCCTGGCAACTCCTCGGAAGACGAGTTCTACGACTGCTCGGAGGGCGAGGGCGCCGACTCGCAGCTGCCGTGGGACCGCCCCGTCGGCAGGCTCAAGCGGCTTGAAGACGCTACCCTCAAGAATGGAGCGCCGCTCTATATTCCTCGTACTCAGGTATTAATAACAGTTATTTGTAACACGCAGATACATTATAGTAAGGGCCTGTTTCACAATCTCCAGTTAAAGCTATCTGTCAGATAAAAATAACACGCTCTCTTTATTCTTCCAGGTGAAAGATAGAGATAGTGTTATTTTTTATCTGACAAATAGCTTTAACCGGAGATTGTGAAACAGGCCGTAAGAGTAATATCTTGTAAAGATTAGTAGCTTAAAATAAAATAGTAAAAAAACTAAAATCACTCTTTCCGTATTCCTGGCAGCAAACCTTTTCATTTGATACCCACATCATGGGGGTGGATTTCAAACAGCCAGTCCGCCATATTGGGGAGGCCACCGTATTGAATCTGTAATAACGTTTCTTAGGTAGTCATGTATTGTCATCAGAACTCAGAGTGTGTGTACAATTTCATCCTAATCGAAGATCGGTAAATTGAGATAATCTTGGAATCTTAATTCTTACATACATAGCTAGCTAAAAGTGAAACTAATAAAACCGTGTTAGTTATTAAAAAGTTCAGGTACACGTCAATACCTATTTAAAATGATGCAATAATTTATTACTTGATATATTTAAATATGGAGACGTAGTGTCGTAATTGACAGTTATGACAGTGATGCGTCTTATCGCTGGCGCAAATTAATTCAATTGGTTTTGGTACGTGCATAGTATTTAAATGTCATGTCGTTTAAAAACGGTATTCAAATGTAGGACCCGGCTCCGAAGACGGAAGACCAGTTGGAGGAGGACGCCGAGTTGATGGTGCGGCTCGGCGACGACGCGCGCGCGTCCGAGCTGCGCGCGCGCATGATGAGCGCCTCGCTGCTCTCCGACATGGAGGCCTTCAAGGCGGCCAACCCCGGCGCCGAGCTGTGCGACTTCGTGCGCTGGTACTCGCCGCGCGACTGGCTGCCGGCGGGTGGCGGCGCGCTCGGCGACCGCATGCTGCTGCCCGGCAACCCCTGGGTCGAGGCCTGGGGCGTCGCGCGCCCCGTGCCCGCCGCGCGCCAGCGCCGCCTCTTCGACGAGACCCGCGAAGCCGAGCGGGTGCTGCACTTCCTGCGCGCGCGGACCGTCGGCGGCGCCGCGGAGCTTCTCTTGCCGGCTATCTTGAAAGCAGGCGCCGTCAAAGCCCACTCGGAGGGCGTCACCGCGATCAGCACGGCGGTAGGTGGAGTGGATCAAAGGAGATCGTTCGAGATAGCGGCGCGGGAGCTTCACGAAGCAGAGAGGGAGGCGTGTCGGTCTATCTGCGTTCGCACCGTGCTCGGCGACAGCGAGGAGGAGCGGCCGCTGGACGCGGCGGGCAGGAGCCGGCTGCTGGCGGCGGCGGGCGGCGGGCTGCCGGCGGCGGCGCGGCGCGAGTTCACGCTGCGGGTGCGCGACGATGTCGCGCCGCAGGTGCTGCGCGCCGCGCTCGCCGACGACATGTTCATCATCGGGGCCTTCACGGAACGCATAGTGTGCTTGTAGCGAAACTAATAATTAACCACTTATTGCCATCATGACACTGTGCCAGCGCTCATATTCATATCTAGATATATTAAGATGATCAATTAGACGTTTTTGTTTTCAAGTAAGGTAATTAAGTTCAATTAACGCAACACACGCACGGGACAAAAACGAAATATACTTAGTTACTTAGTCTTCCTTACTGATAGTGATAAGTTTTGGTAGTGCAAGTAAATCGAGTCATATTAAAAGATGGAACGTGGGCCTCTGCAGCCGATGCCGACTGCTCAACTTCAGTAGGTTGGTTAAACAACGCCGGCTGTGTAATCAACAAGTAATCACGCGCAAGCAAGAGTTACGTCGATCTGTCTCGTAAGAACAGTTAGGTAAATAATGTTAAGCGTATTGGTGCAATTATAGTTAAATAGATTCGTTGAATTGTTAATAGAATTTATTATATTTATACGAACTTGTTTGTGATATTTTAAATGTTTGTTTGAATTGTATGTATAGCAATTAACTTCATGCATGTTACACTACTGCTAATAATAGTTTGTGAGTTTTAAGCCTATGTGATATTTTCTGGATGCCAAGCTGTAATAAAAAACACTGCGCCAGCAATTTTTATGGTGACTTGTAACACCCACTTTCTCTCGTAATACGCTCGTGAATATTTATTTTGGTTTGGCCATATGTTTATTCCATAAAACGTGACTATGTAAATTTATATCGATAACAAGACCGTGTTTTATTTATAGCTCCAGTAATAGGGTCCAGAAATCCCCGCAACCCAAATATCGCAGAATATTAAGCGTCGAAACAAATTCAAAGCTGAACCTTTCGGCGCGCATTCGGATCAGAGTGTAAGCACCAATTTAGTCAATCGTGTCATGCTTGCGATGATTTAATAAATAAATGCCAAACAATAACACTTGTTGTCGGTAACAAACCGTTAGTTCGTCAGGAGGAAAGTAGTAGGGGAAAGCGGAGCGGAGATATCTCTCTGTCAACTTCTGAGATCCAAGATCAGTTTTATTTGCCGGCTTATGGCTGTCTCATTGCCGTTAATGAAATAAGACGAAGTATACGAGCAGTCGTCCCGGCGTCGCAGAACTTGTGAGCGTACTTGTGACGTCATTTTTTGATCCTTGTGCTGTCACTGACTCGGTACCGTGATCGTTATCGTGCAACGGGAGATGAACGGCGAATGAATGCGAAGATGTGTGTACATTGCTGGGTGTAGTAGGTTGCGAACGGCGAGACCGTGCGGCGAGGAGGTGATGGAGCCGCGGTGAGGCGGGCGTCGGAAGCGCGGGCCGAGCGGCGCATGCGCGCGCCGCGCCGGGCCGGGAGCCTCGCGAGTCCGCTCAGTGGCGCGTCGGGACGCCCGGTCGATTCCAGGGGTGCGCGCAAACACTCCAATCTCCAAAAACCGAATGAACCGTAAATTGTCTCTCAGAAATATCATTAAATCGTCGCCATACTGAATGGATTTTCAATCAGTTCCATCTGCCCTCGCTTGACTACCTGTTAACCTTTAATCTTCAACAAACTATTTCTGCCAAATTTGTCGCGATATCGGTGTTTATTTGGGCAAATATTTACTGGCAATTAGAAAGGTGCGTAATCACGCATGGAGTGTTGCAGCTTCTCGTGTCATAACGAAAGTAAATTATAAACAAGTCCGCGAAAGTGAGAAAACGTTATTTTAAAACTTAAAAATGTCGCATTCTTGATAATTAATCAACCGCTAAAGTGTCGCCGTAGAAGCGTTATGAACATTAACAAGCTTTTATAGGCAGTTTAATTTATTTTTCTCATTTGTAATTAAGTTTTAATATGTGTTAACCTGGAGTCGGTTCGCAGCAGACCCGAATGACAGAGAAACTTGTTGTACCCAAGGTAAGTACCTTTTATATTTAATGGAGCTGATAATAACCTATCGGAGAGGGTAATTATGCGGAGATAATGAATCTGCTTTAGATGGCAAAAGCTACCTACATATTGTCGGCTTGTCATTATGACTGATAGGTATTTAAATCCTGTAGTACACTTCAATACCAGGCAGTGGTTGTGTAGCCTTGATTGTCCTTGAGAGATCCAATATTATATATATAGGTATATAAGATATTATGTGCCATGCCATTGACCGAGAATTTGAAATTGATTATTAGTTTCCCTGTATCGCACGGTATGAAACGCGTATTTCTGGTTTGCGAGAGAAAGTCCGAATCTCATCAGTGTCATCGTAGGCTTCGGAAATTGGAAATACCTTGGATGACTTACCAATAGCGAAATGGTGCTAATTCATTATATACGATTGTAATGTATCTGTTTGATACAATGCTATATCGTTCTGTTATAAGCAAGTAGGTAGATACCTATTAAATATACTTAATTTGAAATGATTTTCTGAGTAAGACGCCTAGTTGTGATGCTAGAGTTCATATTTTGCATTTGGAGGTGCAATTTTGCTTTTCGCGGTTGCAAAACGAAACTTCGTAGCGTTCATTATAAAATCAATTACCTAGTATTAAAGATATCCGTGATATTGTGAGTGTTCGTTGAAGTGTTAATATTCGTTTATAGAAGATTGATGACAGGCAACAGCGTCATCATAAAGGACACACTACTGCAATCGCCAATGGCTTGGCCAGCGTGGCGATTATGTGTATTTCTAATAAGTCGAGCAGTGGACTGAGAAAGGCGGCCTGTGTGTTGTGATGTGAAAGAGATCCGTGGAGTATATAAAACCTAAGAACGTCCCACTATGGCACAAATGTCGAAACCTCTTGCTGACGCGGACGCATTAAGTTGAAAATAACAAAACTGTTGAGTGAATGTCCTAAATTCCACCATTTAAAAGTTACTCTTAACTCTACGACGCGAGTACCATAAATCAACTGCTTTAGAGTAGACGTGAATAAATATCTAGAGGCCCCAATGCCCGACACAGACCCATAATGGTCATAATCGACATTTGCAATCACCTTACAGGGATCACCTTATAGGGATAAGTTCGCCTTTGTACCTATATATCTGTATAATTGTGTTATAACTTGTTTGGTGTACAATAAAGTGATTTACTACTACTACTACTGCAATCATGATGTCATAGCAATAAAGTTGACAGCAGGGTGTCGAAATTTGGGTCTTAACGTGGCGATCATTGGAGTGTTAATACCTACACGGATTTGACCAACAACGACGATACCTATATTTTTGACCGCAAAGAAACCCCTTTAAATATTTTTAACTATATTATAAGATACCTTTAACGTATTATTTATTTTATTATATACCTTCTTTTATTGCCGTGTGGTGACGACAGTAAGAATACATTTGTCACCACCCCAACTCTTCCCGCGGGTGTCGTAAGAATCGACTAAGGGATTGAAGTGTCGCTGACCATTCTTTGAAGTTTGATGATGGGCAGCAACGTCATCAATGTCATCATAGTGGACACATTACTGCGATCGCCAGTCCGCTTGCCCAGCGTGGTAATTATGGGCAAATACCTCCTAATGCGTCTATACGCTAATTTAATAGGAGAGGCCTACGTCCAGCAGTGGACTGAGATAGGCTGATGATGTGACTTAGATGCTGTTTGCCTTTATTGACATAAACATGTATTATACCTACTTATTTCAAACATATGTCAGTGAGTTTAGTATAACGTCCCACTTTGTCGTTTGCCACAAAGCCGCTTTGTCAGTTTATTCATATGAAGATTCAAGGAAATCTCGTCTTTATGGTAAGCGACAAAGTGGGACGTTTTACTAAAAACTAACACATATACTTCGTGCATGCGTATAATGTAGTTACAAATATACTTACGTAATATTATATGATACGTGATACGTTTGTATGAAAACAAGCGCACTCAACCACCTCAAGTGTCATATTTAATCGGCAGTAGTGTATGCATAACGCGTAGCGTTTGAGCTATGGGCACGAGGTGCGGTCGGAACGCCGGTTTCCGATCCGACTTGTCTATGATCTTGAACCTTATTCAGATGTGATAAGGCGAGTTATGCATACATACATACCTTGTATACTAAACATTGTACCTGTAGCCTACCCATAAACGTAGGGGCCCATTCGTAACCCCTCATTATACTCGTAAAGGTGCGTTGGTTCTATTTACGTTTTCGCCGCTCCTTATTCCTGCATAACCTGTGGACACAGGAAATAATGTTCAGTGCCACAGGCACGGCGGACATAGGCCGGTATGTAATTATTTATAGCAAAAACAAAAAGCGATGATTCGAGTATTCTAAATTGATTCTAAATTGCCTCTTTTCCGCTTGAATATGAGAATAAGTGAAAGGCACCTAACGAGGAGAGATAAAAAAATCGCGATAGTTCCCCGAATGCTTATTTTTCAAACTATTACACATGCACTCTACACTACACCAGAGCTAAACTTCTAAACCTTGTTATACCTTGCTTAATTCTTTATATCACTTAAGTATATGTACTAATGGTATCAAAATGGCTTATACAGGGTGTCTGGTGGCTAGTTTCGACTAATTTTAGACTCAGGATCAAAACTAGGTACCTGCCTGAAACGTCAGGACTAAAATATGACTCTTAATTTATTAATTTATGTATCAATAGTATAGCTTGTATCATATATACACTTTCGCAACAAATCTCAGTCTGCCGTACGAGAAATTTAGTTAACGGACAAAAATCATATATTCCATAAACGCAATTGGTCCACATCACAGAGTGACTATAATATATGTTAAATGGAGCGGTGACCACGTCCTCCATGCCCACTGAATGGTCCATTATAAATAGACCATTATATTATAGTGTGCGCTCGTGTGGACAATAGTCGACACTTCGACGCGTCTTTAGAGGTCTGCCTCTTCCCAGCTTGGAATTTATACGTAAAATTTACATACATTGGTCAATGGCTTGTATACGATTGGGTTTCTGTCGTATTATTAATTTCTGATTATGGATTTCGTGATGCTCTTGTATTATGCATTATGCAGTTTGTGACGGGTTGGAAAACCTGATTAAATTACTATTTCTGGCTCTATTTTAGTAACAATCAATTCTATTCGAGTTTTATTCAAATTTTATTTTATTTTTAGTATACTAATGCATTTTACAACCTATAGGTTATAATGAGATTGAATTTAAACTTTCGTGAGACATAATAATTATAAATATAATGAAACACTTAAAATCACGTGTATTTATTTAGTTACGATCACTAGACGTACCGTACCTACTACAAACAATTTGGTTTAGCGTTTAATTTTACTATAACGTAAGTAAATAAAAAAAACTCTTTTTTTTCAATTAAAGTCAAGTAATATTTTAACAACAACGGGATTTCATCGCCTAAACTTACGTTTAATATTATCCCGACGATTAAGTCCCGTTGTCGTTTAAATATGAGTGATAATCGTAAAAGTTTAAATCAAATCATGTCAAAATATCAATTGACCTGAGTAAATTACCTCCACCGAAAATAATGAAGAAATGTTCTAAATATTAGGGCAATAATTGCCTAATATTACATCATCCCCAACATTAGGCACTTTTTCTCACTTGTTCGTGTAGCGTGTGGGTTTCTATGACCTTTGACGTCGGCCCTTTTATAGCGTGATTAATTATTTTATCGCTAAAACCCGTCAAACCTCAACCCGAAAATAAAAACATGATAAGAATCATTTTTAGCACTTTTAAAAGTGTTACTTGGAGCGAAACGTGTAGTGTAGGACTACGTCAAAATTGTCAACATGACACCAAAAGTAAGAGTTGAGTTGAGGAACTCTAAACATTTGCGAAATTTCATATCACTAAGGCCAACTCCACCCATTTGATGAAGGTGAAGAATTATTTCCTAACGTTTTATCTACGAATTCTGTCGTGCTAAATAAATATGCAAATTTTCAACCGAATCAATTTTCAAAAACTTCTGGCCGTGAATTCATATTTATTCGTACAAAAAATTTGGGAATATCGGTACGGATAGCAGCATCACGTACCTAACCGAACGAATTCCGTACGAATTTAATACCTACCGATATGTAACCGTTTTGATATAGCGTGTTTCCCGGATATGAAGTGGAATTCCTGCCGGAACCTCGGGTTCGCGGCTGCCGGTTACATGCGCTTTCCATTTCCATCAGACCTACTAATTCTTATATTTTTCTCGAGCAGGCAAACGATATACTCGTACATATATGTATAATACTTAGGTAAGTATGTACAATTGTACATTTGCTTTAGAGATGTCTTTTTTCTTTGCCAACACTAAAAATTGTACAACTTCTACCTGTAACTGTACAGGTATAGGTCGCGCAAATTAAATACCGTGTTTGTAGCAGTCAAACGGGCTAAATAGGTATTTACAGAACCTATGAGTAATTTGGTATAGGTATAGTAGTTCTAGTAAAATGAAAAGCATTGATTTATTTATTATCCTTTTTGGGTTTCAATTCTGAAAATATAATCAGAATTAATCATCCATTTATAAATCATGAATATTGGATGTCATATAGCAAAGAAAAAACGACCAAAATCACCAACGTTCGCAGTGGGAATCGAACCCACGTGCTCAGCTTTCGCGCCTGCTCCGTTCGGCCACTCGGTCTTAGTAACCACCAGTCAATTTTCTCGGGTATATGCAATCCTTTACAAGGCTAGGAGCCTTTGACCATACTCTAAAGCAATGTTTTTCAAACTTTGTGATGTCGCGGCCCTTTATAACTGCTAAAATTCTTTCGCGACCCCCTAAATCCCAGAAAAAAACAATTCATGACTGTCAACATGAAAACTCATAGTGTGAAATTAAACCATGCAAGCATTTTTAGCGAGTTGTATGAAAAAACATGCCATTAATCTCTGAAACTAAGCCGAATCCAGAAAAGTTTCTTTGACATTATTAGTCTCAAAATGTGGTCAGGAATACAGCCTTCAAGTTAGTTGATATACTTATTTCCACCCTGTTTTATATACCTACATTTTAACTAAAATTTTAAAGAATTAGTTTTTTTGTAGTATATAAGTACCTATATTTTTTATCTAGCTTCCATAAGATCCTCTCAAACCTGAACCTCACAACCCCTCTGGATAGGTGCAACGACCCCCCTAGGGGTCGCGACCCACACTTTGAAAAACACTGCTCTAAAGGCAAGCAATACATGCCTGCACCTCCTATTAGAATACCTACTTTACAGTTTTGTAGAATAGCTAGAAAGCTAGTGCTGCCATCTATTGAACTTATTGTGAAAACACATGTCATATTACTTATTAACTAAATATTTTGATTTGTGCTTTTATTTTTTCCCCAGTAGTCACACTACTTAATACTATATAAATTATAAATATTGGATGTCATATATCAAAGAAAAAGTGACCAAGAAAAATAAAAATACTGAGGAAAAAATAAAAACACAAATTAAAATATTTAGTTCATAAATAATTTGATTTGTGTTTTCACAATAAGTTAATCCCTTTATGCTTAATTTTGATATTAGGTAGTCTCAGAGACTGGACTGAAAAGTTAAATAAGAAAAACAAAAGGATTTAAAGATTCATCTCATATCATATCTCACGGCATGGAACGCCAAAATGGAACTCCGTGCAATCTCGCAAATGGCTGATATGTCAATAGCATTGAATGATTTGGGTCGAAGGACATTAGTGGGCAATTTAACAACTATCTAGCGACTTCGAAACTGTCAACTCATAGACGATTAAGGTAGGTATACGATTATAAGTATTTCGTGTGCTCATAGTTTTCAGGCGGTTTTAGTTTTAAATTTTTCTGTACTCCTAAGTGTGGGGTTTCGTTGAATAGGTCATTGAAAAAGAATAAGGGTCCCAAGAGAATGTTTTTTAAGTCAATATTTTAACCGCACCAGAAGAAAAAAAAATTCTGCGCGATGGCCAGCTTTACGTATCGAGTAAAACCTAACTTTAAAGATAATTGCAAAGTCATGGATAGTTATTTATTTTATAACTGTGGGTACTTCCAAGTCTTTAAAACAACGTCCCGTCTGTACAGTCGCCATTAGATATATCGGAGCGGTCAGGATGCTTAGATACAAATATCTGAGCAGTCCTCTATTGTTATAACGTTAGAGTACCTGCATATTCAGATACATGACACTGATGGCGACTGTACCAAGTTAAAGGGGCAACTGGCGACTTACGAAACACGAAGTTATCCGAAAAACTACATTAGAAAATAAAAGCATTGTAAATCGCATAACTCTCAAAAGTTATAACATGCGGCTTAAGGTGCATTCAGACCAAACGAACATTCGCTATTCTAACCCCCCACTCTACGAAATTCGATCGTTACACAAAACGTGCTTGGTTGATTTCGTAGAGCGGGGGATAGAACAGCGAATGCTCTTTTGGTCTGAATGCACCTTTATACGATTGCATAAAGTCGTTCGATAGTTCGATATCCATCGTCTTAATCATATCTAATAACTAATAACCAAGGTTGGGTATTGTATTGATTTGGGTTGGACTGCTACTTAACTTCAACGCCGTCAGTTTCACTCGTAACAGACTAATCTTCGCGAGATTGATATTAAAGTAAAAAAAGATCACATACCTAATACTAACGGTCGCGCTTTCTTTGAACTTTCAAGTAAACAAGTACCTACTACTGTAGCTTTAATCTGTCCTTTATACCGTACGCGTCTCGTAACATTTAAATTAGGATAAACTGTATTACCTAGTAAGAAAAATCCATTCATTCGTGTTACTTAAGTAAAAACATAAACAAACCAAAAAAAGGAAATATTGTCACGAAATGGTCACATCAGATGACTCAGCCTTAATGCTGGCAAGGTCTGCGCTAGTCTTCCGTTGTGTTTGTGCTTGCATTTGTCGACGGTACGGCGAAATGACGACACGATCGAAGTGGGTAGATAGATACTGACACTATTATACTTGTCAGAAGGACAGCCGAGAACGGGGGGGCGAATATTTAATTCCTAGCTACTGATCGTATCTACTTACAAAGGTGTATACTATGCATGGACGCACATAATTAAACACAAGGTAAATTACAATCTTTTATTATACTGGTTCACAAATGATAAACCTCTGTCGTGAGAAGAACCAGCAAGAAACTCAGACGGTCTTACATTTTCCAAACTTTAAATAATCACAACAAGTACACACTTAAAACAAGACTATTTACAACACTATAAACTATACTGATAGAAAACGACTGGAGAGTTATAAGCTTGCGTCCATGCATCATTTACTCAACCCTGGAATGCTTTATTCCAACTCTAAATCAAGAATGAATCCCTGAACACTGCGCTAGTGACCTTTTATAATGTTAGCTCCAAACTACCTGCTTCATAGGCGGGTACATATCAACATGACGTTTAATGTCTACCTGCATGGACCAAGCAAAGAACATCTCAAGCAAAACATTGCTTATCGTTTTCTACATTTTATAACTCTTAACAAATTAAATGTAAACATTGCAAATAAGACTATTCTCAATGTAAATAGTACTATTCCGACGTTCAACGACTTGACATGTCGTACACGTCTGCGCCAACTGAAGCATGTCTCCGACACGGCCATACTGACAAGACAAGCGTCCTCGCTTGTATCTGAAACAAACACGTACACCAGTAGTCTTTGTTACCACTCGGTCACTCCTGACCAAATTACTTCTTAATCTGTCTACGTAAAATCATCTCAATTCAAGAAAAATCATTTTAATCTTTGCAACTGATTTTAGGCTCACTTGTGGTCAATTAATTACCACCAATTTAAAATCAAAAACAAACAAGTACCATCTGGCTTTCCTAGCCATATTTTACGTAAAACATTACAGAAAACTTGCGGATGAATATAATCTCTTTCATGGCATATTGACTATCACATAATCACAAACATTACGCGCATCCCTAAGGGATCGCCGATTCAACCCTATGACACTACGGTCTCTAAAACGCGACCTCCGCCAGAGCCTGTCGCGCACCGCGTACCCACGGACTACTCACAGGCAGACACAACGGGCTACGGCTACGATCAAGCCTCTGGTACGGTCGACCCATTCTGACCTCAATACATAATGGGATAGAAATTACTACTGTTAAATTTTACGAAATCAGATTGGAAACAATTTTACACACGACCATTTCACACTCCTCTTCTATAACCTGTTAGAGGATCGTAGGAACATCTTACAATCGTCCACATGATTCTATACACATCTACCACTGTAGCAAGGTACGCAGGTAAAACCACCAACTGTTATCAGAAATACTGTAAGCAAACTCGTCGTCCTCAGCAATGTACACAGAAAAACAATCTACAGTCATCAACATGTCACAAAACACCCGCTATCCGAGTAAAGTACACGGACACATCTATAACCTTCAGCGCAGTCACTGACTGACCTGAGTTTAACTGACTGACCTGAGTAAATAAAGTTTGCAAGAACACACTTTAACTCTTAACATCATTGTTGGCAAGCTCATCATCCACGACCTTAGCAAGGTACGCAGGAATACCATCTACAGTCACCATTAATACTGTAGGAACACTTCATCTACGACCTCAGCGAGGTACGCAGGAATACCATCTACAGTCACCATAATACTGTAGGCACACTTCATCCACGACCTCAGCTAGGTACGCAGGAACACTGTCTACAATCATCACATGATTGTACAAAAACCATCCACAGTCACCAAACTGACTGTGGGCATACTCTGAAGCCAACTTATTACTTTACCCAACATACGATTTACAACATTCGTCATCACGTTTGGGATTTTGACAAGACAATGTCAAAAATCATGCCAGTCTTTAGGCAATGAACACCCCGGCTCATTTTTACCCCCAGAACGTAACGGTATACCAAAAATTCACATCTATCGTCACGTCATCAAATATCACTCAGTTACATTTCTTGAAAACCAAGTTCAGTTTTACCAATTAAAAGTCAAAATGATTTAAACTAAAGAGTCAATCCCTCGACTCAAACAAAAACGTAGGTTACTCAACCAGGTTACACCATAACCATGCACCTGATTTAATTCTGTCCATGGGCTTATTAGGATTCAATAACCCATCAGAAGTTAACCATTTCAGCCGCGTAAGTGCTACTCCTCGCAAAGAGTATACTGCACATAAAAAGCAGTCCATGTGCACCTTTTACATGCTCCGGAACTTCCGATGCGATTATTAGATCACGCTCAATCCATCGAACTTGCTCTCAGTCCATTGAAAGCTCAAATGACATAAGAACTCATTAAATTTAACAATTACCCTTTCCGCATTTAAAGTAGTTAATAGAAAATTAAATGCCGTACTGCAGTATCATATTTTATTTAGGTACTCATTTAATCAACTAAGGGAATTAAAATCAACTTCATTAACATTTGAAACAGACTAGCAAGTCTATCTATGTACTTACTACTTTACTAGCCAGTAACCGACATAGTTCTACAATAGTAAAAATGAAACACTTCACTTCAACAAAAACAACAAATGGGTTGCAGTACTCACAGCAGTTACAATACTCCAGATGCTACACCGAGCAATAGAGTCTTAACAACCACCTCCATGGCTGTCGGACAATCAAAACGCATTGACCACTTACACCATTAAACCAAACGCACGCCACTCACAGTCGTGGCCGCACTGAGACGGAAAAATAGATCCGATTTTACACCTACGACTACGAATGATAAATGGTGTATGTAGTCCGAGAAAACTGAACCCAACAAAAATGTAAATAGTTTCATTCCACGATTGCAAACTATACGATTGCAAACTATGACTAATTCTAGTACCCACCATTTTAATTGAACTCGGTAGTCAAACTGAAACTATTGACGGTCCAAATAATAAGAAATGATTATCATCATCATCACCATAACCACCATCATCATCACAATAACCATCATTATCATCATAATAACCATCATCAACATCATAACCACCATCATGATCATAACAACCATCATCATCATAACCACCATCATTATCATAACCACCATCTTCATCATAACCACCATCATCATCATCATCGCTAGTGACCTTTTATAATGTTAGCTCCAAACTACCTGCTTCATAGGCGGGTAGATATCAACATGACGTTTAATGTCTACCTGCATGGACCAAGCAAAGAACATCTCAAGCAAAACATTGCTTATCGTTTTCTACATTTTATAACTCTTAACAAATTAAATGTAAACATTGCAAATAAGACTATTCTCAATGTAAATAGTACTATTCCGACGTTCAACGACTTGACATGTCGTACACGTCTGCGCCAACTGAAGCATGTCTCCGACATACTTATATTTACAATATATTTGCACGTTACACCAATCATGTTGCAAATCAATGGAGGAAAACTTGTGAAAGATCCAGGCTATTCATAAAATAAATGGTATACTTACTTACTTAACTATGGGGAGAAAGGTCAGTAAGTATAGGTACTAATGTAAGACATAGCTTGCACACTGGTGCAAGAAATGTCTTGGCTTGAGCATGAGTGATAACTGACAATGCAGTGAGGAGCTACACTACCTACATCCCACATTACGACTTCAAAATGTAGCGAAGCTCTGTGAATGATGAACAACGCTTATCTCCAGTGGATTTATAATATACCTACATGTTACGTAGGTACCTATACGTATATCAGCTTCAGCTGCAAGTCTGAAGTCGATCTTGTAATCCGAAGTTGCTCGCCAGCGCTATTAATCCGGGCTTAAACGTCTAGAATAGATAGCAGAGTGGAAACTAGAGGGGCAAAAGATCCTAGGTTTGATGCCTGGCTTACTGAGGCGAGGTAATCTTTTAAAGATCAACGGTAGCTCTGTTTAAACGGCTTAAATCAGGAAGATTGTGGGCACCTAAGCTAGGTGGAAAGTTGGAATATGGCGTGCTAGTAAGCGAGAATTTTGTTGAGTGTCCTTGGAGGAAAAATCCATTCTGAGATTTTTTTTACGATACTACCTACTACATCGTTACTCAAAGCAGAGAGGAGGGAACGTTTAGCTGATGATGTGAGCAAATAAGGTGTGGAACCCGTTCTTTGCTGATTACTATAACTTTCTTACCACCCTTGTTACCAGTGTCAGGATGAGGGTAGTAATATCTAGTCAATGGCAACGAATAATTCATACATGGCAAAATGGCCTAAAAATTTATTTACAACTCAAATTTTTTCAATTACCATTTAAATCACAATGAGAATCTATAATCTATAATTCAAACATTACAAAATAAACTAGCAAAGAGCTAGTAGGTAGCTGAAACAGTAAACGATAAAAACTTTTAAAATCATCTGAATATGGATTGTCGTAATCCATGTATTCATGAAGTATTAGTCATACATTTAACATTAGTAAGACCCACAACTTAGTATAATTTTTGTAAACACTCAATATTACAGTTGTACAACAATTTAAAAAGTCTAAAATGAATCTCAAATATAATTTAGCAAGTAATTTACAGCTATTTGCCTCAGATCTCCAACGTCTTAAAAGTCAAATAACCCTCGAGATGCAAATCCGCGTCGTGTTTACCGCAAGTCCCGCTGCTCGCAAGTCGCGAGTCGCGCCACACAGCCCGTCAAGAGTCTGGAGGGCTCTCGCGGCCTCGCTTTTCCAGTTTCTGAATTTGATGGCAATCTTTATGAAACTACTGAGGCCTTACCGCGAACCACGAACGAAGTGTTGCCCTGTTACACTTACGTACAAATTTACGAGTGCGAGAGAGAGGCAACACTTCGTTCGTAGTTCGCGATAGGGCATCTGAACCAAACCGAATCCAAAATACGCTGAAATTAAAATTGACCATAGTTATGCGTAGTAGGTATCTAGTGTATCTACCCGTAATTGCGTAATTTAATTTGCGCCTTTTCTGCTGTTTTTATCTTTTATTTAATTACTCGATTAAAACGGTTTATGATATCCACCTGTTGTCTTTAATATCTATTTAAAAATAAATAAATAGGTATCCTGAGACATTATTACACAAGCTGACCTAGTCCTACTTTGTGTTGTGGATTGTGGATACGAGTAGGCGACAATATTATACATATTTATACTTTTAGATAAAGTCGTGTAAATAATTAAATATATAGAAAATAATGTCTAAGAAATAAACATAATATTTACTTAATTAAGATTTCATGCACCAAAGGACAATCGGTCAATCGGTGTTGAACATTCATTTAATTATTTCCATTTTTCTGACGAGCGACATACGATATTTTTATTTTACTCGTATCATATATATACGCCAATAAATGACATACGCAGTTTGTTCACGTTTGTTCGGTTTATCCGAGCGGTAGGTAGTAGGTAGAAAGAAAGGTAATAATATATCTTCTCTATTGCATTCCTCTCCACAATTCCACATGCAGCTTCCCCAAAATGTATCTACATACACACGACTTTTGCAAAATAGAATAATTTTAGAATTTAGGATTTATTGAGACAGTGATGAATGCTCTGCAAGTGCGTGAGCTGCAATACAGATTGAATTTATTGGTTTGATACTCTCGGCATATTTAGATATCTGTTACACATAATATATCTAAACATCTTGGTAACAATTTAGATACCCGTAAAGCTAACGATTTGTGGATTTAGGAATATTTACATGAAGGGAAAACATAGATATTCGCAGGTATTGTAATTAAAAATATCAGATTAGGCAATAAAAAAAAAAGATTGTTAACGGCAGCAACTTAATAGCTCTACCTACCTGACTCGTATTCATTGTAAAATAATTAGACTTTGCCACGGATAAAATTAAATAGACGCTTTACAAGTTTGACTAGATTTCCAACTTTTTCTACGGTTCAGTTTCGGTATGTATGTTCGGAAAGTGAAGGCACGAGATATATGGGCGTGCCTTGCTGCCACACGTCTTCACTTTAAGCGCTGTCAAATAAACAGTAGAACAGACGAACAATCTTCAACTATGGGGTTTTATTACATTTAACGTTTTAAATAGGTTAATAATAGCCATTTATTTCTTAAAACCACCTGATTTTTTTTAATAAACCCCAAAAGATACGAAATAAAACAAGTTTTTTTTAGGTTAGGTACTTTGTGGGACATTCAATAGTTTATGGACTCAAAAAGACCTATTACTGTTCACAACTTATGTTTCACCCAGTACAGATTATAGTGCTATGCATTAAGTAGGTACCTATCAAAACCTAAACCTAAGCGCCATAAAATTGTGAGCTTTAATTATGCAATCAATTTCCGATGAACCTTCGTTCACTAATGAGATCATTAATTACCATTTAATTTGAATTTAAAAATGTCCGGCTCCCTTTAGCTCCATTTCTCATCATGGGGGTCCATTCGATTATTAACTTTTTGTTTTGATTTATTGATGATAGAATTTATTTCGAGCGGTTCTTATTAAAGCGAGTATCGTATCACATCAATATTAAATAGATGTTGTTAAAATTTGAATCAACCTCTGGACTACTCTCTGAAGTCTTACAAAACCAAAGGTGAATAAACGAGAATAAATTTCGAGTTATTTATGTCCGTATTTACGACGTTTACGTCTTCAGCCTTCAGGAGCTTTTGCAATATTTATATTTTCACTTTCAATTTATTGCTCTTGCTAACTATGAAGATGAACAGAAAAACTGAACTTTGGTTGTTTATTATTTAATCATAGATACCAAACTATAACGCTTTTATTTGATTTTATTATCTTTTAAAGACCGTAGGGTAAGACAGGACAGGTGTAAGGTAAGTAGTGCAAACAGACCCATGTTGTTCGGTAGGTTAAATGTTGTAAGGTAGGTACACCTATTACTTCCTACTTAGTTCATTTGTGTATTTTTAACCGACTTCAAAAAAGGAGGAGGTTCTCAATTCGACTGATTTTTTTTTTTGTTGTATGTATGTTACCCGATATCTCCGAGAATAGTGAACCGATTTTAAAATTTCTTTTTGTGATCGAACGTGTATTACCCCGAGATGGTCCCGTTGGCACCAAGTTAGGTACATGTATGGCGCTTTTGGTAATTTTCATTCATTTACAAGAATTTGCATTCAGAAAGTAGCATTTGAGGAAACCAATGATGGAAACAAATCGGGAATCTTGGAGAAACCGGTTGAAGTCGGTTTTTTAAATTTTTAATTTGGTGATTATCGTTCATTTAGTTTCATTACATTGTACGACTTGTACGGAATAAAATAAAATTTTATACATTAAATATAATGGTGCACATATTCAATTGACGGTTATGATTTTGGAAAACAACTACAATGAAGGTGTACAGAAAGGAATCGTGTTACAACGCAATGATTCAGGAAACTGGGCTCGATATCCTAAACTGCGAGTAAACTTAAAACTTGATAAACACGTGTTAAAGTCACGTTGAAGGATTTACAAGTTGTTTAAGGGATAAATATTGTTGATATATGAAAGTATTTGTGTCAGTTAAACGTTACACAACGGGATTGTTTGCACGTCTCAGATAAGTTGGCACGCGGCCAGCAATTGTTTCCGCAACGTGGAAAAAACATTGTCGGGTTACTACTGTCAAGTATTGATGACCCCATCCGATCGATCATGGTTAGTGTGTTTATAAACTTCTAGGGTGTCACATTGAAAGCATCAGCTATCTATATTAATGCGAATGCGCTTCCCATATCGTGAGTTGAAAAATTTAGTGCATTTTCCTAAAAATGTACGATTAGTGGCGTTTAGATAGGTACCTTCAAGGTGCATTTAGACCAAACCAGCATTCGCTCATTCTATCTCCCACTCTACGAAATTCGTTCGTTACACAAAACGTGATTCGTCGAAATTCGTTGATTTAGTAGAGTGGGAGTTAGAATGAGAGAATGCTCGTTTGGTCTAAATGCACCTTAATGCATTTCTCGTTACAGGGTGATTTTTATTCACCGTTCAAATAGAGGGTTTATTCTGAGGTAATTTCCGCCTACTCATATCTCACGGTTTGTATGGAACATAATTTTCCGCCTACTCATATCTCATGGTTTGTATGGAACATCAGATTTTTTTCTCGAATCGAATGTCAGTCCCATAGTAAAAGTTTATCAATATGACCTCGGAATTAACCACCTAAAGCTTGGCCGGTGAAAAAAAAAATCACCCTGTATAAATCTTCGTCGTACAAATAAGAGTATACCTACGAGTTACGTAAGGTAAGGCGGGGTTTTTAATGGGGTAAGACAACGAGCTACCAGCAGACGCTGTGCCAAAAGGACGAATTTTTGTCTTACCACATTAAAAAACCGTTTCATCTTTCTTACCCCACCTTACCTTACCTACTAAATAAGTATTGCGTGTTAATTTTAAAAGAAAAGTGGTCGTCACTTGTGTTAAGGATCGGGAAGGCCTCGAGTATCATTGTGGAGGCTTCACAATGGGGTGTTCATTATGCGAAGTGTAACCAATAATAAGCACGCCGGCTGCGCCCGACGACAATGCTGATTATAACCGCCTTGTTTGTACAATGTGAGAAAGTACTACTTGTTGTTTATACTAAATACTGTTCCATAAACATTATTACCAGATTTGCTGTTTGTTTTAAACTTGACCTTACCAGAATGTGCAAAGGTCGTAAATGTAAGGTCGGCGTTACACTTTCCGTATATTCCAACTGACATATTTGTGCTAGCGAGATGCATAGGAGAACCTAAGTTACTGTCGTGTCGTGGCAAACTCATAATAAAAATACTGTGAATAGTGAAATGTGTGGGGATTTTAGAAATTAAGATAACGTAACGTAGGCAAAAATATTACAATCGATCATTGCTCTGAGGCACTGGTCTCACCGCGAGCTACTAAGCTTTGAACTATGAGCTATAAACACGGCCAAAGATACGCACTCCCGTGTAAATAAAAGAGTCTCGGCGATACTCGCCCAGCTATCAGCTATCACAGCCGGGAGAGTATCGCAGTGCCTCTTTTTTTTTACACGGGAGTGCGTATCTGTGTTTGTGTTTATAGCCGATAGTTCATAGCTTAGTAGCTCGTAGTAAGACCAGTGCCTATGATAAAATGATATTGCTGATGCCATGCTGATGCGAACTTCGACACCGATGACACCATTTAAAAGGTGGTGGGCGGCGGTAGTTGTTCCTCATCAGACAGACAATCGTCTGCTCGTCTGCCTCCTATTTCATAAAAAAAACAGACAGATGCTTTGCTTAACTATTTACATAGTAAAAGATGGAAAGTATAATATATCTCGCAGAGACATAGTTACTTTACCGTCGCACCAAGTATACCAATCATGTGCTAAACCTGTGGCTAAGCCGACTGAAGACTATACCTAACCTATTATGTCAGTGTATTTAGCAGTGCCACTCACCTTGCCGGTTACCGTAATGTGCTCAATCGTATCGTACTAATTAATATTGCCATGTGCGCTCATGCTTCCCATTTAGCGGTTATACTGCATTAAGTCTGGACTAGAAAGCGTGTAAGTATAAAGTGAGTACTGACCATCCGTTGTGACATACCGCTATAAATCCCTATTTGTCAATTTTCACCTGTATGAAAAAAATCTAATTTGAATATCGTATAAAATAACACTAGAATGCGGGAATGCTGCCTGTGTGTTGGGCACTCTGTAAGATTATGGTAATTTCGGCGTTTATTTATTAATATCTGAAAACGATATACAGGGTGTTTTTTTTTCGACCGTTCAAATTCTACGTAGTGAATGTGTAGGTCATACTGACCAACTTTTACTATGGGGACAAAGTCGAAATCGCGAAAAAAAAATCAGCTGTTTCATACATTTCGGCCGGCGTAATGCCGCCAATTTGTATGAAACAGCTGATTTTTTTTCGCGATTTCGACGTTGTCCCCATAGTAAAAGTTGGCGAGTATGACCTACACATTCACTACGTAGAATTTGAACGGTCGAAAAAAAAACATCCTGTATACAATAAAAAAATTGCTATTATTTAATAATAGCAATATTTATAGGTAATTTAAGTTTTGAAAAAAAGTAGTTTGAAATAAATCTATGGAAAACGGATAAACTCGCGTATATTGATTGAATTTAACTTCATCCCGACGCTTCGAACACTTTACGGGGTTCGTGATCTGCGGGCCCTGTAAAGTGTAAATTCAATTAATATACGCGAGTTTATCCGTTTTTGCATAGTTTTATTTCATGAGTAATCCTCGCGTTAACCGAATAAAATATTTAAAAAAAAGTATCTTTACTAGAGCCAAATAGGCTACTGTTGTAGTTTCACTCCCTGCATTTAATGACTTTCCTTTCACAAAGGTTTTAACCCTCCTTTGTGCAGCAAGGCATGACAGGTCTTTAGTAGTGCACCGATTGCTCTCTAATGAAATTCTGCTAAGTTCATATTTAATAATACCTACCGTGTAGGTATTGTTGTTACTTTTGTACCAATAAACCAATTCAGGACGTACTGTAGTTCAAGCCTTTTTTTCGTGGGGAAATGTGTTACGAATACATCGCGGGCGCGGGGGACGGACGCATGTGGGACTTCCAGGGCTAATGAGGCCCTACACCCACTAAAACTCCACGGTCTTCCGCCAAGACGCTTTAAGGCGAGGTCACGGGTAGGGCACGCCTGATGAGTACACTTCCGCGACCACTATAGTTCAGGCCTATACTGCAGGATTTGTTAAAGTGTGTTTTAGGGACCCGAGAACCCGGACTCCGAGGTTCGTAGCTTGAGTGCGAGGGGTCCGCAGTAGGTCAGATTCAGATGTCATTTTAATTTTTAACCGACTACAAAAGGACCAAAAAAAGGAGGAGGTTCTCAATTCGACTGAATTTTTTTTGCTGTATGTATGTTACCATTGTTACCCGATATCTCCGAGAATCGTAAACCGATTTAATTTTTTTTTGTGATCGAACGTGTATAATCCCGTGATGGTCCCGTTGGCACCAAGTTGGGGTCTGATGATGGGATCTTGGAGAAATCGAAGGATGTCTTCAAATACTACAGGTCATGTATGGCGCTTTTGGTAAATTTCATTCAGAAAGTAGGATTTGATGATAGGAAACCAATGATTGAAACCATAGATGATAGGATCTTGGAGAAATCGGTCCATTCGGTTGCAGTTGGTTGTTTTAAAAATTAATAATAATTAAAAATAAATAAATAAAGTTTTAAATATGGATTTTATTTTTATTTTGGGCAAGTATTGTCTGGGTCTGTGAAAGTGTTTAATTCGCGAAGGTGGTCCAATGACTATCTACTACAAATACAGCTACCGGGTCCAGAGATTCGGTAAAACGTCCCACTTTTTCGCTTATCAAAAGGACGAAATTGGCTTGAATACGAATACGAATCAAATGTGCAAGCGCCATGGCACGCGACAAAGTCCGACGTTTTTGCCGTTGCGAAACCGCTCACAAATGATCTATTCATTATAAATTCATGAACACTGTCGTTTACATTTTTTGGGGAAAAACGATTGAAATAAATTTTAATACTTAGTAGTTTATAACTAACTTTCTTCATGTCAATCGATTCAATTCCTATCTAGGAGCATTCCATGGGATGGGATGTCCCGTATAAACACGTGTATAATCCAATAATTTAAGTTTTCTTCCGAGTTATTACCCCTTTAACGGGCAGACAGATGTCAGAAATGCGCAAAATTGAAACACGGGGGGAAACATAATATTCCCTCTACCTTATAAAGGGTTAGTTAATATACCTATTTATATTTTTAGCAATTTTTGACTCTTCTGGTCACGAAATAGAACTTCGAAAAAACCACAATTTTGAGAAAAACCGTGTTTGTACACATTTACATCGGTGGACTTTTTCCTAGAATGCGTCTCTAGGAGATTCAAATGTGGTTCTGATTACAGTTAATAAATAGAACCGACCATACCTTGAAACTTGTTCTTCACAATCTACATGTCGCCCCACCTGTCTACCTTCAGAAGCAACCTAATCTAATCGTAACTGCGATCTACAATCCTCCCTATTTTATAAAGGTGACGGGCATGACAGGTGACATGTGACAATTTGCTGTACATTGCTGAGTCGATAAGAAACTTTCAATATACTACCAGACCAGGGGTCCCCAACCTTTTCAATGTTGAGTTAGTGAATAAGGCATAAGATTGTGTTAGGTACCCTCATCTTTTTGTGCTGGCGAAACTTACTAGTCGCCATCATATATATTATATCGTAGAGTCGGGATCGGGAGCGCTCAAAAACACGTGGCCGTTTTGTTGCTGAAAAACTTACAATCTGTACCTGTACCTGCCTAACAGTTTAAATGTATAAGTAACTTTTGGTTTGTAATAAATTAAAATAACTGGATTAAGTATAACGCCAGGAAACCTGGATAGAATTTGTATGTGGTAAAATACAACTTTGCACCCTTGCAAATAACCAGTGATCGGTTTTTGGGTTCCAGCGGGATTTCGCGTATAAAAAAATTACGGGTGTGACTATAAAATTTTATTTAACTCTAGCTATTGTATTATACACACAAGAGCATACTTTATGAAACAGAAATGTGGGAATATAATTAAAGTTTATTTTTCAAGTTACTATATGAGACCCACCAGGAGAATAAAAAAAACCGATCACTGTAAATAACTATTGCGACATTGGTCACGAATCTATTTAAAGTATTTGAACAATTATATTAGTTCAAACTAGGTATATTTATACCTTAATTACTTTGGCCTTTTGTCGCATTACCAGACTGTAAACTTTATGACTATTTCGGTGCAGTGTAGGTACTTAGTAGCAATAATGGTATTTATAGGAACGTTTTCTAGAGAGATGATCTTTTAACAGTCCAGTAACGTTTTTTTTATGAATTAGCTCATCTTTGTGATATCACTGATACCTATAGGGGGTGGGTATATTGGAGTAGGTAACTACAAGAATTCTAGTGGCATTTTACATGTCGGAGGGACAGCCGAGAACGGGGGGGGAATATTTTTAGCTACTGATCGTATCTACTTACAAAGGTGTATACTATGCATGGACGCACATAATTAAACACAAGGTAAATTACAATCTTTTATTATACTGGTTCACAAATGATAAACCTTTGTCGCGAGAAGAACCAGCAAGAAACTCAGACGGTCTTACATTTTCCAAACTTTAAATAATCACAACAAGTACACACTTAAAACAAGACTATTTACAACACTTTAAACTGTACTGATAGAAAACGACTGGAGAGTTATAAGCTTGCGTCCATGCATCATTTACTCAACCCTGGAATGCTTTATTCCAACTCTAAATCAAGAATGAATCCCTGAATACTGCGCTAGTGACCTTTTATACCGTCAACTCACAAACTACCGTTTCATAGGCGGGTAGATCCCAATATGACGTTTAATGTCTACCTGCATGGACCAAGCAAAGAACATCTCAAGCAAAACATTGCTTATCGTTTTCTAGATTTTATCACTCTTAACAAATTAAATGTAAACATTGCAATTAAGACTATTCTTATTGTAAATAAGACTATTCAGACGTTCGATGCCTCGACATGTCGTACACGTCTGCGCCAACTGAAGCATGTCTCCGACACGGCCATACTGACAAGACAAGCGTCCTCGCTTGTATCTGAAACAAACACGTACACCAGTAGTCTTTGTTACCACTCGGTCACTCCTGACCAAATTATCTGTCTACGTAAAATCATCTCAATTCCAGAAAAATAATTTTAATCTTTGCAACTGAATTAAGGATCATTTGTGGTCAATTAATTACCACCAATTTCAAATCTAAAGCAAACAACTATCATCTGGCTTTCGTAGCCACATTTTACGTAAAACATTACAGAAAACTTCCGGAAGCAGGAATCTCATTCGAATTCGTGTACTACATAACCACACACGTTACGCGCATCCCCAAAGGATCGCCGATTCAACCCTATGACACTACTCTAAAACGCGACCTCCGCCAGAGCTTGCCGCGCACTGCGTACCCACGGACTACTCACAGGCAGACACAACGGGCTACGGCTACGATCAAGCCTCTGGTACGGTAGAAATGAGTACTGTAACATATTACGAAATCACATTTGAAAAAATTTCACACACGATCATTCCACACTTCTCTTCTATAACCTGCTAGAGGATCGTAGGAACATCTTACAATTGTCAACATGACTCTATACACATCCACTACTTTAGCAAGGTACGCAGATATACCACCAACAGTTATCAGAAATACTGTAAGCAAACTCATTGCCCATGACCTCAGCAATGTACACAGAAAAACAATCTACAGTCATCAACATGTCACAAAACACCCGCTATCTGAGTAAAGTACACGGACACATCTATAACCTTCAGCGCAGTCACTGACTGACCTGAGTTTAACTGACTGACCTGAGTAAATAAAGTTTGCAAGAACACTCTATAACTCTCAACAACATTGTTGACAAACTCATCATCCACGACCTTAGCAAGGTACGCAGGAATACCATCTACAGTCACCATTAATACTGTAGGAACACTTCATCTACGACCTCAGCGAGGTACGCAGGAATACCATCTACAGTCACCATAATACTGTAGGCACACTTCATCCACGACCTCAGCTAGGTACGCAGGAACACTGTCTACAATCATCACATGATTGTACGAAAACCATCCACAGTCACCAAACTGACTGTGGGCATACTCTGAAACCAACTTATTACTTTGCCCAACATACGATTTACAACATTCGTCATCACGTTTGGGATTTTGACAAGACAATGTCAAAAATCATGCCAGTCTTTAGGCAATTAACACCCCGGCTCATTTTTACCCCCAGAACGTAATGGTATACCAAAAATTTCACATCAATCATCACGTCATCAAATTTAATATCACTCAGTTACATTTCTTGAAAACCAAGTTCAGTTTTACCAATTAAAAGTCAAAATGATTTAAACTAAAGAGTCAATCCCTCGACTCAAACAAAAACGTAAGTTACTCAACCAGGTTACACCGTAACCATGCACCTGATTTAATTTCTGTCCATGGGCTTGTTAGAATCCAATAACCCATCAGAAGTTAACCATTTTAGCCGCGTAAGTGCTACTCCTCGCAAAGAGTATACTGCACATAAAAAGCAGTCCACGTGCACCTTTTACATGCTCCGGAACTTCCGATGCGATTATTAGATCACGCTCAATCCATCGAACTTGCTCTCAGTCCATTGAAAGCTCAAATGACATAAGAACTCATTAAACTTAACAATTACCCTTTCCGCATTTAAAGTAGTTAATACAAAATTAAATGCCGCAATTCAGTATCATATTTTCTTTAGATACTCATTTAATCAACTAAGGGAATTAAAATCAACTTCATTAACATTTGAAACAGACTAGCATGTTTGTCTATGTACTTACTACTTTACTAGCTAGTAACCGACATAGTTCTACAATAGTAAAAATGAAACACTTCACTTCAACAAAAACAACAAATGGGTTGCAGTACTCACAGCAGTTACAATACTCCAGATGCTACACCGAGCAATAGAGTCTTAACAACCACCTCCATGGTTGTCGGACAATCAAAACGCATTGACCACTTACACCATTAAACCAAACGCACGCCACTCACAGTCGTGGCCGCACTGAGACGGAAAAATAGATCCGATTTTACACCTACGACTACGAATGATAAATGGTGTATGTAGTCCGAGAAAACTGAACCCAACAAAAATGTAAATGGTTTCATTCCACGATTGCAAACTATAATGACTAATTCTAGTACCCACCATTTTAATTGAACTAAGGTAGTCAAACTGAAACTATTGACGGTCCAAATAATAAGAAATGATTATCATCATCATCACCATAACCACCATCATCATCACAATAACCATCATCATCATCATAACCATCATCATGATCATAACCACCACCATCATCATAACGACCATCATCATCATAACCACCATCATCATCATCATCATCATCATCACCATCATCATCATCATCACCATCATCATCACCACCATCATCATCACCACCATCATCATCATCATCATCATCATCATCATCATCACCATCATCATCACCATCATCACCATCATCATCATCATCATCATCCTATATCAGAAATTGTTAAAACAGATCTCAATGCGTTTAATAAAACTTTAATAAAGTCTTTAACAAACTTGCGTAGCCTTACGTTATCGCTGTCTCATTTAGTTTTAATGTTGCATTTCTTGCTCAAGTTTTAACTCTATAGAATCGAAAGGGGTAGAAGCCCTCGATGACTCAACAACATTAGCTCAGGGCTCAAATAGCTCAACAAAATGTGAACTCCTCACCGGATTGACAACGTGTCTACACCACGCGCTGCACCACGTGTTCACGGTAGGCAGCAGCGACACCAGCCATCAGCCTCTGGCACGCCGTCGGGACATGATGACAGCAATAACTTGCAGGTCGGCAGCTCGCTCCAATTCACCATGTTGAACTGTAATCATCAAATTGTACGGTATCAGTTTTATCACAGAGATAATTTGCATGCGAGCTCTCAACTTAACCTGATCATAAAATAAAAAGTCGAGGTTAGGGTATTGGTATCTTTTTCACTTTGTATTAAAATAATAATGGGCTTCACTTTACTACAACCAAGTTAATCTCGCAAATAATAAAACGTTTTTGATAACACAAAAACTTCACGCTAAAATAGAAATGCCAAACTGTTATTTCTTTAAATTAATGCTTCGAATTTTGCATTAAAACAATTGGAACGAAACCTGTCCTTGTACATCCGTTGCTCCAAAAGTAACTCCCGAAGAGCTGGAGTCTTCATTCTTCTTCATTTCTTGGACATTTCGCAAGAATTTGCGGTAGTTTCATCGCAACAGCATAGTCATCCTGAACGGAACTTCTGGCTACTATGAACGTGTTGTTCTTGAAATTGAAACATCCTAAGCTCGTTTCATTGCCACAACATAGTCATCAGTGTCATCACGAACGAAATCATCACGAAACATTCTGTAACATAAATTTCACACGCATAGAAAACTTAAAAAACAGACATAAGAAATCTCTAATCAATTTTTGGTAGACCACAAAACAAAACCACAAAATCAGAAAAGTAACAAGTATGAGCCATGATATTCTTTGAAATTATTTAAATTACTGTTTTTTTTGAAGTGTGTGGGACCTTCCCACACGTATTGCAACAATAGAATCCCATAAAAAAGACTAATTTTATATCTCAAATTACGTCTCGAAACAGACTTTGCTTCAAAAGATACGAGTTACACCTTACACCAAATAAAAAGTAACGATAGTTCAACCTTACCGATTGTCGATGATTTCAAACCTCACTCTTTACGTATGGTACATTTACCATGACCACTCATTGTAGGCGATTAGTCAACATCCCGCTTTCTGATGTCGGAGGGACAGCCGAGAACGGGGGGGGAATATTTTTAGCTACTGATCGTATCTACTTACAAAGGTGTATACTATGCATGGACGCACATAATTAAACACAAGGTAAATTACAATCTTTTATTATACTGGTTCACAAATGATAAACCTTTGTCGCGAGAAGAACCAGCAAGAAACTCAGACGGTCTTACATTTTCCAAACTTTAAATAATCACAACAAGTACACACTTAAAACAAGACTATTTACAACACTTTAAACTGTACTGATAGAAAACGACTGGAGAGTTATAAGCTTGCGTCCATGCATCATTTACTCAACCCTGGAATGCTTTATTCCAACTCTAAATCAAGAATGAATCCCTGAATATTTTTTTTTTTTTTTTTTGTCGGGTGCCTACAGCCTCCTTGCGGAGTTTGCTGGGAGTCTTGGCTGGCGTTGGGAGGTCTCCTTTTGGGCCTCCCGAACGCCGGGAATACTGCGCTAGTGACCTTTTATACCGTCAACTCACAAACTACCGTTTCATAGGCGGGTAGATCCCAATATGACGTTTAATGTCTACCTGCATGGACCAAGCAAAGAACATCTCAAGCAAAACATTGCTTATCGTTTTCTAGATTTTATCACTCTTAACAAATTAAATGTAAACATTGCAATTAAGACTATTCTTATTGTAAATAAGACTATTCAGACGTTCGATGCCTCGACATGTCGTACACGTCTGCGCCAACTGAAGCATGTCTCCGACATACATAACATTTAAATACAACAAAAGATAATTTCAATTCAAATGTTTTTGTTTATTAATAATGTAATCCTTAATCTAGGAGCCCTTTCGCGACTTTTGATTAAATATTTGCGTCTTTTTAATAATCGATATATTTTTTAATAATCGGTATGATATTCGGCGCCACCCGCATCCAGCTGACTCCTGCGACCTTCACCAGGTCATCATGAATTTATGTACCGAAGAACGAAAAAAAAGTAGTTCTTGTGTTTGGAGAATATACCGGTATCCGATCCCTGAACTCTGGAAACAAGGCCCATAAGCAAACTGGCGCAAACGCCGGCTCCACCATAAATGAATTACACCCCATATGAGAAGAAATTTGACGCGTAAAGCGACGAGGAATGTTTTAAGTTAAGTAAAACTTTTCCAGGCACGTTTATTTGGGAATATGCGCTGCCGAGTGTGGCGCGAGGCTTAAGTCTCGCCAATAAAGCTTCAAGTGCTTTCACGAAATAAAGTGTATTTTCTGTACGTATTAATTTGAGTGTAAGTGAACTTTAAGCGTAAAGACGCTTAGTTTATTAGAGGGTAAGGACGTAGGTGTAAATTGGGTGCGCATAGAGGGCTTTCGTAAACGTGCTTGGTATTGACATCCCAGTTGCCAGCGAAATATGTGAAAGTGATTAGCATATTACAAACGTGAAAATCTATATACTTTAGCAAAATATAATTAGGATGACAAAGGAGAAATCCAAATTGATATTCTTTGGCTAATTGATATTATTGAATACGCTAGCGAGGATTGTGAACACACGAACGACCAAACGTGACCGACCGAGCAGCAATCACAACAAAACAAAATCAGATTTTTAAATGTAAATAGGTATGCGACTTAAAGCTGTTTTTTTTATAATATACCTACATAAAATAATTACATATTTGACAGACATAGCATCTTTGATAGTCTAGAATCGACTCGAATCTGGATACCTAGTTAATATGCTAGTATGAAAATAGTTTAAAGTTCGGGGCGTCATTATCAAACATAGTAAGTCGCGATTGTACTAACGTCAATTAACTCGGGACTTCCTTCCGGTATTAAATTCATCGATAAGTGAACTCATTTTAAATCACATTTCATATTAGCTGATATTTTCAGCGGAATATAAAATAACTAAAATATGCTGATTACTACGTAGAAATGTTATCTATGTAGTTTTTTACTGATTTAACTATGTTTTCATATTTGATTTATTTCCATGAAAAATATGCTTAATTCTCGAGTTTCTCGACTACTTTCAAACTAAGCCTAATTTAGACAAATTTATCTCAAAGTTATAAAATAACGTTACTTCTGTCAAAACTGTCATAAGAAAGAATAACTTATCGATAATATAATATAATATTTTGTTCGTGCCTCAAGCGTACTCATTATAAAAAAAAATCCTTCATTCTAAATAATTAAATACTCGATCGTAAGTTTTAAATAATAAACATTATTGTCTCAATCTTTATATCATGTGTAACAATGTAACCCATGCTGAGCGTCAGTATTAGATAGAAAATTTTTCATAAAGGTGGATTTACACCAAATAGAGCGAATGCTCAGTCTATCCCCACTCTACGAAATTCGTTCGTTGCACAAAACGTAATTCGTCGTTGATTTCGTATAATGAGCATTCGCTCGTTTAGTGTAAACCCACCCTTACATTGCTAAGCGCTACGCTACGACTAAGTGCTACGCCGTAGCATTGTTTTATGACTACATCGAATCAAAAAATCTTCAAGCTAAGCCCGCGACGGGATATCGCAGTAAAGGGTTAAGTTGTTATACTTTTATTGATATTTATCGAGGCACTTTTTGTACAATAGAAGACCGCTTGCCCTGTAATGTGATTTGGCAATTTCCTCCGCATTTTACCAACAAAAGCATTGGGGGATGCTCTAATAACTTTTATAGGCTTCTGTTTTATTGGCACTTACTTATTTAGTATCAGAAAGGTAGGTACGCCGGTGCCGTATATTGCATTTAAGGTAAAAACATTCGAATAAAATAGTTTATTATCAATTTTGTTTAGCGTTTTTTAATACTTCGTATAGATCTTTATAATAGCCTCATCTTGTTGTTGTATATTATCAAACCGCGACTAGAATGTCGAAAGTACTGTCATATTCATAGTTTAACTGCAGATACTTACAGACACTAGTTTAATTAAACACTCACTACATCTCTAAACAACTTTTTTCTTGGTAAATTTTGTGTCATTTGTTGTGTCAACAGTACTTTTGAATCCCTTTCGGGGTGCGATTTTTGAATTTCACCAGTGACTTATTCTCACCGAAAACAAGTGATTTCCCTTGAGTTCGTATTTTTGAAATGTCATCGAACATCGGTGACTAGAATTGTCATATCTATGATATCGCTTTACGAGTGCCCCACCCACTCGATTTGAAATCTCCGTGTGACTATTTTTGATACCTAGTTGACTTAGTGACATCTGCCATCTCTCAAAACTTTAGTTTTCTTTTCAAATGACATTGACACTCCGTTTTACGTTCGACCGCTTTGCAGAACCTAATAAATGAGTTATAGGTAGTATGAAAAATAAAAACCGATACAAAGGGCAACACTAAAATACGGCATTTGGGAAACAGTGACATCAAGTCCCCAGTGATCTCAATATCATCCGTGAAATTCAAAAATCGCCCTCCTGGTTCCGGTTTGATAATAATATGTAGGGTATCGTTGTAATATAGCCTAAGTAAGAACATAGATAGGTAACTAGGCGAAAGAGCTATGAAAGGAATAGGTTTTGTTGAAACGGAAAAAATCAATTTACCGCGAACCAAGTAGTTGATTTTTATTTTCTATATTTTGGCAACATTAATCTAATATGCTGACGTCGTAAGTTGATTAGTGTTGTCAGAATGCGGAAAAAAACAAATTACCTACTTGGTTCTTAAAGCGGTAAGTAAATCGAATTTCTCCCTTTTATAACCTGTCTCTTTCAGAGCACTCTCTCCCTTAATATTTTTGGAAATATATATTTTTTTCGGTAGATTAAATACCTACTAAAATCTCGTAGGTACTTTTCTTTCGGAGTTGTATATATCGCTTAAAAAAACATACGTTAATACACAGGTATAAGGGACGTTTTTGATCTTCATTTTGAACAGCTCGTACTCGTACTAGAGGGACGTTTTTGATCTTCATTTTGAACAGCTCGTACTCGTACTAGAGATCTGAAAAAAAATATATTTACGATTAAACTGAGCGTTTTAGTATGGGCCTCACGTACCTACATGTATATTTATTTAATGTAGGCACACGCAGAGGTGATTCCAATTTGCCATTGTACACACCGAACGTTATCCTTTTGTAATAGGAATGCGAATTTTGATTGTTTCACGTTTCCGAATCAAAAAGCGATACAAGTGAAATCGTGTATGTACTTACTTATATTACCTATATGTTTTTATTATATTTTTCTCTCATATTTTCGTCCTTAAAAATTATGTAGGTACATGTCTAGGGCTATGCCAGTTTTCAGGAGGAATAAAAACAACATACTAACTTAAAAACTCCTGAACGTACCACCTATAACAATTTTATTGTATCTAGGTACTTGCGTGTTGAGTACATACGTACCTAAAAAAATCTATTTAAAATCATAGTTTTTGCTGGCTCGCGCCTTTTATCGCTTCCGTTCCTCATTATTCCCGTTATAAATTAAGTAGGGACAATGAATATCTAAGAAACATAATCATACCACAAAACGTAATGCGACGGCAAGTTTTTGCTAAGACAAAGTTCGAAAAGCGTTAATTGGAAACCCTCGTAGCGATCGCGGTGGCACATTTTTTGTTATGCCTACTTGATTGTACTAGGGGAAAAAGTGTCCCAATGGTACGCACTAGGTACCTATATCAGAATATCGGGTACGTTATCGAAAAGTAATGAAATAAAGCGGCGGGGTTTTTCCTCTCTATTTATGCTAGTTTGGCACATGGACAACTTTAGGCAATTAGCTAAAATCGTTGCTAAAGCAAGATTTTTACAGGTCTCCTTTCTCCCCGTTCTTATAATTTAAGTGATGTAAATTCACAAGTAGTCGCCCGGGGCCTTCCCCCTCTTTTAATAGATTTAAAAGCCTTTTGCAATTAAGGTGACACACTGTCTCTTCCCAACATTCATCAAGGAAGCACTAGCCCTGAGTGCGCATTTATAACCGTCGGATACCTATTATCTGCTGTTATACATTATATAGACGACACATTTTAAGTTATGCGTGTTAGGATTCGGACTTGTAAATTCTATTATTTTCTCAGGTCAATGGCGATAATAAGAGCAAACATAAAGAAATTTTCATTTACCGCATTTTTCACAATCCCCGGATAAATATCCGTTACAAAAAATTATCACCATGCTTTTCCCCAGCCATTATATAAGAAAAGGATACCTAATATTTATCTGACAGATATGCTTTATTCGGCTCGGCTATGGTGAAACCACAGACCTAAGATGACTAGCGCGGATTCTAACTTTATGGGTGAAACAGCTCTGTAGCTTACAAGTTTATCGATACGTACCTATACCGCAGCCCAGCCCTATACTAAGTTTGCAGATAGGAAATTATGCCTTTGCAACTTAAAATAAATACAGAAGATGTACATGTTGTGATGATTCCAGATGTGGAGGGGGTGGAGGTGAGCGATGCGGGCGCGGTGGGCGGCGTGGGCGCTCGCTTGGTGCGCGTGCGCCGCGGCCGCGCCCGTCGAGTCGCCGGCGCCGGCGCCGCTGTGCGACCCGCTGCGGCTGCGCCACCCGCCGCCTCGGCCCGCAGTAAGTAACTGTAGTCAGTATGCTACGCTTCACCCGCGCGACGCACACATGCATAGTTTTAGCGTACCTATATAAGCTAGTATAAGTGTCACTGTAGACAGAATAAACCTATACTCCCAGCTAAGTGGTTTCCCTTAACACCCAACATCAGATGGCGACCCTGCCAGTGCGGCCTTGTGCTGCAATAAACATCAACCTATTTCAGTACACTGATGGCCTAAGTCTCCCCTATTACCTATGCGTATGGACGCATCAGGAAGTACTCGTAATCCCCATAATCGTCACGCTGGGCAAGCGGGTTAGCGATCGCAGTAGGTGTCCACTATAATGACGCTGCTGCCCATCATCAGTAAATGAATGGGTAGCAACGCATAGTGAGCGTTATGATGGTTCCGTTTCTGATGACAGATAAAAATGGGACCATTATAAGCATACAAAAGATAACAGAGAGGTGACATGATGAGGACAGGACAGAGATACATTACTAGTCCACTAAACTCGAAACTATAAACCATTGCGGCATAGTAAATATTTCAATCTCCTGTAAGTAGGTAGCTAAGTATACAAAAGGCACAAAGTAATTAAAAGTACAGTATTGCTTAACAAATCCGTTATGAATTTCGCATCCGTCTTCTTTAAACATAAACCGACCTAATTTTCTATAAACTTCTGTTTCGTTTCGGTATCAGATCAATGTCTGTCATAAAACTGTAAAATTAAACTTTGCTAATCAAAATCAACAAGTTTCTAATAACGGATGAATAGAGCATTAAAATCGAGCTTATTCTTTGAATTAAAAACTCGTCTGTATTCCTGAAAGACATTAAATTTATAAATAATTCATCCAATTATACGAGCGTCGCGAGGCGGAATGCACCAACTTCCAACGGCCAAACTTGAGGAAATTAATTTTAAGCTTGGCCGCGCATATTCCCCCTGACTTACATCGCGCGGGTAAATCCGCTCCAACCAACGTAACTATGACTTAGCCCCAGCCGAAAACCTCACGCAACGCAACCACTAATTAATATAAGTAGATATATCTGAGAGCTTGGACAGTACATCTGCTTCATATTTACTTATCTCGTAAACAATTTTCTACACTCAAAGACATTTTCTGCCATAAGAAGCTAATGAACAAAAGAAGTTGCGAACTCAAATATCCCAAATTTTCCCATTCCGTCAGCAAAACAACAGGGACGGGGAGTGTGAGAATCTCAATGCCGCAATGTACGATTCGAAAATTTTAGTTCAGCGACATCTAACGTGCTATTTGGTAAATTGTTTGTACAAACAAAACTATGAACACTATCTAAGGGATGGGATGAACACCACCGCCGTCATTTCGCGCTTGTCCACGGCCGGCCGCGACGAGTTCGGAGCCAGTTTATTTTACGAAGGGTCTTCGTTAAAGTTATTAGGCCAAAGCGTGCTTAATCTGCGCTAAGCTCGAACTGTGGCTTCCTCTGAATATTACGGCGACATCGTGAACTTTATAGTGCCTTATGCAGCGGATTACTTATTAGCCGCTGAGAAAAACATAAATCATGTAAAGATACTGCATGTTCATTGTTCGTATTAAAATACCATCATCGCTGAAATTTTGACATGACAATGAGGTATGTAGTCAGCTCATGTAACGTTCCACTCTCACTTTCATTTGCTGCATAGCCTGCATAGTACCTATCTCTAGCTAGATAAAATATTGATAAATCGACATGAATCTATCAACAGGAATTCTCTACTACTTATTATTTTCAGAATCAAAATGATGGGGTAAATGCCGAGTGCTTCATATTAATGGAGGAAAATAGATTTTTCCTTTGTTGTTTGGGGGTCCATAATAATATATGTAGGCTTATCAAACACCTGCCGAATGGTTGCACGTAAAATAGAACTAGTAATATTATGACCTCAATTTTGATCAGGGTTAATTTCGCGACCCTTGGCCCGTGGGGTCCAAACGACTGCGTTTCAAAGTGACTGCACTTTTTAAACAATTTGTCCATGTGTGCTTTTCCCGCCATTTCCACCAGTTAAGAGTGTGGTTTTATATTGTTTAGAATGTGCTGGAGGTGGAGTCAGCTGCGGCGGAAGCGGCGCACAAGCTGTCCGTCCTGATAGAGAAAGGGGACGCCGACGAGCAGCGGGCGGCGGCCCTGGCGCGCGCCGTGCTGGCCACCAAGCTGCACCCGCCGCCCGACGCCGTCGCCCTCGGCGCGCCCCAACTCCGCCTCGGCGTCCTCTTCGTCGCCGAGCCCCCTGTACTCATCATCTTCCAGCAAAACAACTCTGCGGCACTCCAACAGTTCTGGAAAACTTTAGCCTCCGCCTGGAATGCGAGTAACGTCGTCTGGTCCAACGCTTGGTACTCATGCGAAAGAGATGACAGAGGCTGGTGGAGCGGTGCGGCGGCGGCGCGCGGTTCGGGCGCGCTGCGCGCCGCCGCTGCGTTGTTCCGACGAATGCCGGTGATGCCGTGCGAAGAAGCCATGTTCGATCGCATGGGTGGAGCACCGGCGTGCGATCCGGATACAACGGATTGTGAAGCCTTCCCAGCTTCGGGATCAGATTTTCAAAATATAGAGGTACATATTCTCTTTTCTTAGTACTATTTATGAAGATTTTTTTGAGTTCTTCTCTCAACTCAAAAAAGGAGTATGTGAGGTAGGTATCTATGCCTCAAAGTGTCTTAATTCGTGCCTCTCGTTTTAAGTCCTGACTAAATGATTTTCCGGTCCCTAGTAAAATTGAGTCAATTTAGATACCTAATCAAGTAACTGCCCTCATCAGGGCCCGCGCCAACTTAGCATCTTTAGAGCGACTCGTCGCCTGTGATTACCCATTTAATTTTATTAATTGCGTTGGAGCTATGCGTGCTGGGCGACGATGCTCGAAAGACGCTATGTGGGCGCGGGGCCTTGCAAATACGATTCTTCCTCGCAGCGTTTAAACTTAAAACGTTTATCATTTCAAAGTACCGCTGCAAATGCCGTCGCGGCTACTGGCACGACGTCGGCAGCGGATGGTTGAGCGGCGCGGCGCTCACGGAGCGCCTGCACTGCGCCGCGTGCGGCATGAGCAGCGACCACGCGCAGTGCGACGGCGAGGTGTTCCACGCCACACTGCTGGCCGCCAACCTGGCTGGCATGCTCGTGTGTCTCGTCATCGGGCTCATTATATTTAGGAAGAGGAAATGTAAAGTGAGTGGTCACGAGCGGTCTGTAGGCTTAGCACAGGATCAGTGCGACAATATGTCGCCGCGAGATAGACTATCCATCCCTCTTTTATTCATATAGTTAGTAAAAGATGGAAAATCTATCTCGCGGCGACATACTGACATACCAATCATGCGCTAAGCGTACTGGAGTAGGCTTATGATGGTCCGTGTTTATCGATTGCCGTCGTTGCCGTCAAGTTCTAACAAGTATACGTAGTACGATAAACGGCAAAAGCGGCATCATCACAAGTCACCAGTGTGCTTACCATGAGCTGTCGCCGGATAGAAAGTAAGTCCACGTTAATAATGTGGCGGCATCTCATGGCATGGCTAAATACAGGACGAAGCTATAGGGATGGAAAATAATAGGATAGAACCCAAAAGTTACATGGTTGCTTCCAGGGTAAACGATCGACGTGTTGAAAACTGTTCACGCAACACTATGGTATTTTAAAAAGAGTTGTTTACGTCTATGTAATTTTCAACCAAATTGATCTTACATTGATTTCATTTCCATAACTAAATTAAATCAGATAATCAGGGCCGGATTTAGAAGTTGAGAGGCTTCGGGGCAACAAAGGAGTGGAGGCTCACTGGCCCCCAACTATTTTCCAAATACATTAGATAATTTTTTTCAGTCATGTTCTCAAAACAGCGTAAAATTTTTTTTACTAGTGTTTACTGGTTGGAATGTGAATAATTTTTATTTGAAATCTCTATTGTGGGTGCCCTTCTTTCGTGGAGGCCCCGGGTCTGTAGCCCCGGTTGCCCCCCCCCCCCCCTAAATCCGGCCCTGCAGATAATAGGTTAATAATTATCTACTGCCACATAATGTTTTGCAATTCTTCCAGGCCGTGGCAATGTGTATGTGGACAGTATTAGAAGTGGTGTTGCTGGGAGCGCTGTTAATGTATGGATCCGTAAGTAACTTAAATTTTAATTGAAACACAAATTTAAGAGCTAACAAAAATGAAATGAATTTCAAACGAAAGCCTATTACAAATCTAAGACTATGAAGTGGAAAAATAAATCGTTCGTTTAATGGGATACCTTCTAAATAAGTTTTGCATTTTACACCGGCATCATGTGACACTTCATCGCCTTCAATTGTTTAACGGGTTTTGTGCAGGCGGCGACACAGTACATAAAGGAGCCGCGATGGCGATGCGTAGCGGGCGCGTGGTTGCGGGAGCTAGGCTTCGTGGCGTGCTACGGTTCCGTGGTGCTGCGACTATGGGTGCTGCTGGCGGAATTCCGCACGAGGAAGGCCCATCGGTGGACTCCACGGGACTCTGAGGTGTGAAAAATATAACTCTACTTGCTGAAAAGCAAATCTATTAATTTCATATACCTACCTCTTTTTTGTAAATTCGTGATTCACTACGAATGGGTGGGGTGCACCAACCATATTTGACACGCCGATCAACGTTGCCCAGCAGATTACCTACCTACTATGAGACTTCCCATACAATATTTTTAGCAAACGATTTAGGGTCATTTGCAGAAAAAGTGTACCTTTTAATGTCACTAAAATAAGTATGTAAATTGAGATTTCTCAGTTTAGTTACTCCCATACTAAAGGTATGAAAAATTCTGTAACAAGTTTGAGATTTTTTTTTATCAGTTTCGTTACATTTCATTACATCCATTTAGTATGGGAGTAACTAAACTGAGTAATCTCAATTTACATACTTATTTTGGTGACATTAGGGACATACTTTTTTGTTTCATATCTGAAAAGTACGCACGATGCCGAGTAAAATGATGTATTATAGTCCATGATCGCAAAAAAAAAGAAAGGTACACTTTTTCTGCAAATGACCCTTTAACGCTGACCTGACAGGCGCTTTGGAGCAACCCAACCTGAGTAATGCTAATAAAATCTTCTCTGTCTATGTTACAGGTGCTGCGAATCGTGGGTGCTATGCTTTCTGGTGCCGCGTGCTATTTGGCTGCGTTTACCGCAACTGCAGCGTGCGAGTCTGAAGGTTGCACGAATGCGGCCTGGCATCATGTCACCGCCGGCGCTGAGCTATTGCTATTGGCAGCTGGTGCTAGGATCGCGTATGCGGCGAGGAACGCGAATGTGCCCTTCCAGGTGAATAGCTTAGTGATCAGTCCAACGTAACGTATTCAGATATTTGCTTTGTTGCATCATTTGACTTTGTTATACACCTCCCTAGAGCATGCTGTAAGGATCGTTCGTGCGCATTTTGCTAATTGTTTCTATTTTATATTCAGGAGCGTGGCTGGCTAGCGACAGCGCTGGCCTTCGAGTTCTTTAACGGGCTAGCGTGGCGCGGCGCCGCGTGGGCCGGCGCCGCGCCCGAGCAGGAGCCCCTCGCCGCCACGGCGCGCGCGCAGCTCTCCTCCGGCGCCGCGCTCGCCTGCGTGCTCGCGCCGCGCCTGTGGCACGGGTACCGCGCCAGGTCGCTCGCTCAGGAGGTGAGCACTGACATATACCCGAGCAGGAGCCCCTCGCCGCCACGGCGCGCGCGCAGCTCTCCTCCGGCGCCGCGCCCGCCTGCGTGCTCGCGCCGCGCCTGTGGCACGGGTACCGCGCCAGGTCGCTGGCTCAGGAGGTGAGCACTGACATATGCAGGGGGCCCTCACCGCTTGACTTGTAGGGTATAATTAGCGTTTCAATCGCCTCATTAATCAGGCCACTTTTTGTAAAAAATAGCTGGATAGTTTGGCATATATTTTGGCTGTTATGGTAGAGACACGGGGGCTTTTCAAATACTAAATAGTACCAAAATATTCTGCCATTTCTACAATAATGTAGTCAAAATAATGAGGCATCTGAAACTTTCGAAGAAATGCCCTGAATTGGCTGACAGCTATCCGGTATATTAATATTCCAATTCTTAAACAGGCAGAGATAAAAAAGAACAGATGATCACGCAACACCCTTATTGCAATTCTTTAAAGTTTCACCATTCAAAATAATTTCAAGTAATTCATGTTTTCAGGTATCCCGCAGAGGTCCAGCGGAGGGTTTCGGAGTCGAAGGCGAGGAGGAGCCCACCTCCGAGGAAGTGAGGGCCGAGCTGAAGCGGCTCTACGTCCAGCTCGAGATCCTCAGGAACAAGACGCTGCGGAGGGACAACCCTCACATCAGCAAGCGGAGGGGCGGCCGCAAACCGCCGCACAGACGGTTCTCCTTGCAGGTATACGAGGGTTTTGTCAACTTCATTCATATCAGGGCTGGATATATGAGCAGGCTAGTAATTGAGTACAGTCAAGGTATAGATGCGCGCATAGTGCAAAAAATATACACAACCCTATTATATTACTAGTAGTGTAAGGTCGTGCATATATATTTTTGCATTCTGTGCGGATCTATATTTTTTACCCTGACTGTACGCGATAGTAAAGGCTATCAAAGGTCTCACAGATTGGAGTAGCTAAAGCAAGAGAGAAATCATACTCGTAGATGCGAGAGTTGCATTGCCAAAGTACCTAAAATCGCCAAAACAGGTGACTAACTAATTGAACTTTGAGTTGTATACTCAATTACTCATCTGCAAAAGTGGATGGCCAGGCCACGCACTTTTGCAGATAAGTACACGTAACAATGTGGTCACTGTGTTGGTGCTTGTACAAGATAGAGCCCTATTTTTTAGCTTAATTCAGCCCTGTATCGTATTATCATAACATCTCAATTGCAAGCGCTACAGAAAACTACATGTACCTACTTAATACTCAGTACACTTCACGCGCTGACAGCAATAAATGCTTACAGAGCAAGCTTATACTTAAGTCCGAGTTGCATTTAAATTCTTGCCTAATCATTACGTTATCAGTTGTGATCTGCAAAATGGGTTTGAAACTTTAGCAAAACTGGCGGAGCTGTCATAAAAGATTGCATAAAAACAATAACACCTGAATTGCTCCAAAAGTTTTGTTAAAGTTTCAAACCCATTCCGCCGATTACTGGTTATCAGTATCATGACATAACATGTGACCAACAGACCGAAATCGGCCGAAAGTGTTTTCAAAGATTGTATCCCTCTACAAATCAATTTTACCTTTAAACCAATGTTTGTGTACCTAACGTAAGTATGTGGAGTATACCTACCTACTAACCTACCTAATACATATGTGTAGATTTGTACCTACATTTCTGATCAGTAAAGTAAAGCCTATACCTAACCTACTGTAAAGTTAAACCTTTAGTTTCTTACTACAAATTTCCACTGGTTGCATCCCGTCTTTCTAAATATTTATACATGGGTCTTTCCCTTATGTCAACGTACCTAATTCAACAATCCCCTCAGCTGTAGGAAGCCAAAATATTATTATATGTCTGTCATTCATCGGTGGAACCTATCAACTCACCGAAAGAGTAGTAAGTTTATACATAAAACCTATGTTCAAATAAAACTTTGCATCTTCAGAATAGGTATATTTATTGTTTTGACTCAATTTACTTAATACCTCTCAATAAAACTTGCGTTTTTCTGACATACACAGCATATTTAAGACCAAATCTGTTAAATAAATATTTATCTTGGTCCTGATTTTTAGAGCTGACTCCATAAATTATCGGCACAAAAGAAAACACTTGTTTCACTTTAGTACAAATATGTACCTAATCATAAAACACTTATTTCGGTAGGTACCTATATAATATAGGTAGGTAGCGTCGATTAAGTTGGATAAGTAGAAACGGTCACAACTGAGCTGAGGGGAACTAACTTTATACCTCAACCCTTCTGTGTCGGTGTATCTTCATTGCCATTAATTGAATGTTTCATCTTCCATCCCACACCGACTTTAGAAAAAGGGCAGTCGCGAAAAGGTAAGGAGTGTGATAATACCGCATGCGCACTGACGTGGAGCACCCGCATGTCCCCGGAGCCCCGCGCCACGCCCGACCCGGCCTCACCCCTGTCCGTCTGCATTGTTTCGGATGTCTGCTTTATCTGTGGCCGAGTCCCCAACTCCCATTTGGGGACCCGGCGCTCCGCTCGGAACCGTCCGAATTATGTTTCAATCGAGTTCCCTCGATTGAAATAATAACGGATGTTTTTGTTCGCTATTTCTGCGGTTCGGCTTGATCTTCCTTTGGGCGTCTTTCATCACGCTGACGTTTGTTTGTAGAGATTAAACTGATGCTACACGAATAAGCTATTCACGTTTCATCCCGACCTGTCTAACTGCACTAAAATTAGCAAAGCGTGTTGACTTTTCTGACTTAGGTACATTCTACGAACAAATCATAAGTACGATTGTCTTTATGTTCGTTCTTCATTTATAATATACCACGATTCCAAGGGCACAGATAGATTACTCGTAAATAACATTAAAATTAATACGATTGAATTTTACCTTGAGATTTTACGTGATAATCATCATGATCAAGATCATGCACATAAACTATTAGTATAGCTAGCAGTAGTACTCCTAGACGGGCGTAGCGACCCAAACTGAGTCTTTGTCTCCGACACAGGAGTAAGCCATTTCTCTCAGTTCTGGACATTTCCACGGTGGTAATAAGACTTCAAGCTTGTACCTATCTAAATACCACTCGGATTATGGCCTAGATCTCTAAAAAGTCAACACGCTTCACAATCTCACCCCCTACGACGCACTGACTTGATGTTACCTCCAGGCGCTGCAGGCCCGGCGAGGAGGCAAAGGCAAGGCCGGCGGCAGCGCGAGCGCCGTCGAGGCCAGCGAGGCCGGGGACGCCTCGCGGACCCCTGAGGACTCGGTGTGCTCCAACGAGGGCCCCTCGCACTACACCGACTGCGACCAGACGTGATGCCGCCGCCGCGACGGGAACGGGTCCAGTCGCTCCACCAACGGATACGGCGACCAGCTTGACGTTTGAATCGGGCTCACCGTGTGTTGGTTTCGGACAATTAAGTTTCAGCCGTTTGGTCATCGTCTAGATGCTAGAATTGCGGTTAGACTTCGCGATTCTTCTCTGAATGTAATCAGACTAATTATTGGGGTAAAATATTGCCGCGAGCAATAAAATCGTTTGACGCAACTATTTGTATGCGGATATTTAAATTATTGTCAAAATTTGAATTAAGATTGCTTAAAAAAGAATTGTAATATTATTTTTAAAAATCACGCTCATCAAATGAGCTCCCCGCGAAGCCTTGGTGCAATATAAATGAAAGGGTGATCAAGATCATTGCTACATCAAAAACACTCCTTGGCCCTAAAAAGGCCTAGGCACCGCAAACTTTGAACAATGTACTTAAATTTCGAGCACGTCTCTGTCAGTCCAACGAATGCGTCATTAGAGTGACAGAAATAGAAGCTCGAAATGTACCTACCTTTTTCGATGTTTGCGGTAGACCAACAGACCAAATATGTGGCTGGGGTCAAAATTCGTGGTTAAAATTTGAACTACAGTCGTGCAGTTGTGCCACACGTGCCGTAGGTATATATACAAAGGTGGCTAAAAAAATAAATGCATTCCTGTTGCCTGTAGGGTTTTGGGACACAGAATAGCCCCCCCACGGGTTTTTATTATTGCACAATTTAATAAAAAGAAGTACAAATCCAGCTTTTATTGGAAATCAGTTAAAGTTTCAGAAGTAATACACAGGTACTTAAGTAATATTAGTAGCACATTATACTACTTTAGGTGATTTTATAATTTATTTAAAATACCAAAATGTCATAGGCAACGGGAATGCTTTTATTTTTTGGCCACTTTGTATAGCAAGATGACTAAAGATAAATTAAAAAATAAATTTGGCATACTGGCACAGAGGCAAAAATCAACAAATACCTACTGTACTTACTACAAACAGTTGTAAACGCGTACCACATAGAATTCGGGAATGGAATTTATTTGGTATCAGTTACATAGTTATCTTATATTTAAGTAGTTCTATGAAGAGGGATAGTTTTCGTATGTGTTGCGTTAGCCAATATTGGTGTTTTGATGTACGAGCCACAAGGGGTCGATCCTTCTCCAGAGCAATAATTTGCTATCTAAGTCCCTGACCGTTGATGTAACTGTATAATTAATGGATAGTGTTAATACTCAGATCATTCTGTCAAGAAAAAAAGTGGATGTGGAAAATATATGTGAACGCGAAAAAAACTATGAAATTAGTGTTGAAACATGTTAATTAAATGTCTGAATGAAACGGATCCATTATTAAACCGTAACTTGAGATTTCGGACCTGCTACATCTGTATACCAATCGTCTGTAGAATCTAAAAAAATGTAAACAAATTAACAAACCTAAATAATCACGCCCTTTTAGGACACAATCTTGGTTTTATTATACGTTAAAATCTTAAACCTTGAGCGCACATACATTTTAAGTTAAAATTATTTATATTTATTAGTATTAACGTAAAAATATATCTGCGAACGGTTTTTCACGATATGTGTCAAACTTGACAAAGACGTCAAATGCTATGTTTACAGTTTTTTAAGGTTCTACTGACGATCGGCATAGACGTAGATATGTTCTCAATGTCCCAAATAGCTTACTTAATCGTTTTAATTGGCCCCAATGGATACTCTCATGAGCAAAATTAATATTTCCTAAGGCCGAACTTACTACTAAGGTTTTACGTAAGTAGTAGAGAGACCGAGCTATACCTACTAAGGAATGAGATAATGATATTCACCTCTCATTCCTTATTTTCGTTTTTATAAACTCGCGTAAAAACTTGCAGGTGTAAGGCCGACCTAAGGAATTTATAAAATCCATAGCCAAAATTACAGATATTACTGTTTTGCTACGATTAAGGAATTGTGTGCCTTTAAGTGAATAACGAAGCCTCGGGATTTATTTTCTTGTACTGCTAACACATGGTGAAATCAGAAGAATGTAATATAGGTACTATATCAAAGAACTTGGACATACCTACACACATAGTACTTTAAAACTTAGGTACCAATGAAATAGATATAGGAAATAGGGAATTTATGCTGATTTTTAAGTTATTATTATTATTAGTTGTCCATAAAGCACAAATTAAAGGTTATTCGAATTCCATAGACAACATGGTAAACAGGGAACGCGAAACCATCTTGTCAGATAGCCCATTTATTTATCAAAGTTAATAGTATTCAATCTAATAGCTACTACTACTAGATGTATGTACTACCTATCTAGATACTCATATGCACTACGGTCAACCAAGTTCTTCGTCTTATATTTCTGGAAAATAGCTTGAATTTGGCGACAAACTAAACTTACGTTAATGCACGTAATTATGCAAAAGGGAACCAACCCACAATCACAAGAAACAAAGTCAATCTTTAAAATGACAGATTCGTGTGGATTGGTTCCCTTTTGCATAATTACGTCCGTTTAACATTATCCTGACGTTTCGGGCATGACATTACATTACAAATAGCTTGGTTGACATTAGTTGAAGTACGTCAACAGTCTAAAAAACGCGATGAAACGCTGATGAAATTAGGTAGGTAGGTATATTACTCATAACATAAAGAAAGCTCAAATTCTGATATAAGTACATCGCTTTGCTAAATGGTGACAAGGCATGATTTTAAGCTACGGAATGCTACCTACACCTCAATTCGTACTTTGCAGGTTTTTTTAGCAACTCGCATAGGTACAAAATGTACAAACATATAGGTATTATAGTTTTGTAGGGTTAAATAAATGTGATTCGAAAGACCAAACGCGACACCGTCAATGTAGATATAAATTTATTCAAGTATAGGTGGGCTATTTTACGAAATATTATGAACACATTTTTACAAAAATTAAATAAGCCCAAGCTTTTACGTTTTTCTATCCAGAATAAAGACTACCAAGAAAGCAATGAAAGGCAATGTGGCGCTACCGCAAAAAACGAAATTCGTAAATTTGTCTTCCTCACTCTAATGACGCCTCCGTTTGAGTGACAGAGAAAAATACTCGAAATTTACGAATTTCGATTTTCGCGGTAACAGGTAGGCCTGGTTCCATCGCGAGCGTATAAGCTATGAGCTATCGGCTAGACGGCTAGACAAACAAACAAAAGATAATCGCTCCAATGTTAATAAAAGAGACGTGGCGATATGTATAGTCCACCGCTGAGCGAGTAGGTACCTACACCGTGTTTTTATTGATTTCCGTTAAATTAAATAGAAGCTTATTTAGGTCAAAAATAATCATTTTCTCTAAGAAACTAGTATCTTAACTCTTACTGTTATTGAGTTATTAAAAAAAATAGTTTATTGATTGAACAAGTGTATTGCAACCTTTATTACATCCTAATAAAATTTATTTTGACATGTGCCGTCAGTCAGCTGAGATCTTATTCTTAAGGTTCTCTCACACTTGCCATTTCAATTATTATGTATGAAAACGAAAAAAAGTTTTTTTTTTACGAAATTAACAAAACCGATATACCAGACAACTTCTATTAATGTCCCAAGTAACCTGTCCAATTTAACGGAAATCAATAAAAACACGATGTATAAGCATCGTTGTGTCCCTTTTAATCACACGGGAGCGCTCATCTTTTGTTCGTTTCTATAGCCGATAGCATATATCTTACACGATCGCGGTGGGACTGCCTTAACTGATAACCTAGTGTGGAGTGGACTTTTTTGGATATAAATTTAATTACCAACCATAAAAATATTCATCAATTCTGAGTGGAAAACTCATAAAGAAAAGTCCTCAAATAAAAAATACGTCTGTGAATTTAAAATTTTCGTAAAGTGGCCCCGGTATTTAAACATTCCAGCTACCATCTTGTTTTAACGAAGAGATTGACACCAGGGAAGTATCCATTTTCAAATTTTATTTAGTTTCCTTAAACTATAGCTTAAGTATTGTATACTTATAAATAAGACGTTAATTTGATGAAATGCTTCTTTTCTAGTCAAACACTGCTTAGCTGTATCTAAATAAAAACTCATTAATCTCATTATTCTACATATGAATAACATTTGTTTAATATATTGATAGGTATATTTGTTGTTGTACTTAGACCTAATTTAAAGTATTTTCGTTGTAAGTGTTGACTATTTATTTGTAACAATTTTTAAATTTCCTAGATGCTAACAGCAACACACTTAATGGGTATTGTAAAGTTTTTCTCATTGATTATATTATTCTGAATAGTCCAAAATATAGTTAAGTGTGTTGTCGTGTTAGTATTTACAAAATGTATCATACATAAGTAAGTACCGCTAAGTCCAGTATCTTCGCCTGATGGGCTACGTATCTTTACGCAGAGAAAATAAGTTGTTGAAAACTACCGTAGGTATAAATAAGCCAGCATGAAAAACATGTATTGAAATATCGCGGGAACTTGGATTTATACTAGACAAAGATAGAGGTCACCTAGGCAAAGATACAGGCTTTGACGGTAGGTATGCATTTATTTAGTTTCTTAGAAAATTAGGACTCTTTGTGTCCAGTTGTTACTGTATTTAAAACATTCTCTCTAAATTATATTGATGGGTAATCGGGTAGCGTGGGTGGTTATAATTATAAAAGATAGATACGTGTACATACTAGAGTAAGTGTTCGACATTTCGTGTGCGAAGTCGAAATTTGTTTGTTCCGTTGAGCTTCGTTCCATGTTTGCGATGCGCAAGCGCGTATATTGTGATGCCGAGTAGTATTATATATCGAGTAATATATTATTTATTAATAAACCACATGTTCATACTTGGTGCTGTTTTATCTTAACCATAAATACAGGGTGTTTGTGAGTACCGACAGACTTGAAAGGTGTATTCCTGACCACATTTTGAGACTATAATGTCATAATTATGAACTTTCCTGGATTCGGCTTAGTTTAAGAGATAATGACATGTTTTTCAAAAAACTATTTTCATCATAAGTCACTGACAAATGTCTGCACGATTAAAAATCTTACACTAATAGTTTTCATCTTGACACACTGACGAAAGTTAGAGAAAATGACAAAAAAGTATCAGAAAAATGTTCAACTAAAAGAAAATTATAAAATCATTGAAAAAAAAATCTTTCCCTACTATTTATTACTGGTCAAGTATATAAAAAAAAAAAAACAAAAAATCGCAAAAAGAATGAAAAAAAATATTTTGTCCGAAAATGACATATGTCTCATAATATTTTTTACTTCTTTTGCCATCAAACATGCATTGGTAAAGTCTGTCGGTATATTCGTTCCCACCCTGTATAAGCTATTTTGGAACCCTTGCTAGGCCAATCGAGCACTATGTCAAAGTGACGTTATAATCCGATTGTAAGCAATTACTTGACATGGT
>JALPQI010004080.1:0-79759 GCA_025490895.1 Thaumatotibia leucotreta | reverse complement strand
TGCATCGAGTATTGCAGTGGTTCTTCTACGTAGGGTGTTTCTACCTTATACATACGGGGTATTTTATCTGTTAAGTTCGACAGGTTATTTGGCACATTAATAGAAGTTGCCTGGTACATCGCCTTTTGTTAAAATTGTTTTATTTTTGTTTCCATACGTAATAAATCAAATGGTTATCAATAATTTTACTCCTAACTATAAGTTGATGAATAGTTAACTATCATTTTAGGCTTAATATTTCCTTTTTCTAGTATGAAGTACCAAATGATTTATTTTGAAAAAAATATTTGTAGAAGGCCTTAATATAGGCAATCACAAGACAAATAACTGTAGGTGTAGCTCTTCTAAAAATCAAGAAAAAAACCGACTTTTTATTTTCTGCTTTTACGAGTAGGTACACAAGATTTTTATGGGAACTATATATCATTTCAAGAATACATATGTGAGTCATTACATGTATATTATTGTTCCAAAAGTTCAAGTGAATTGCATTAGCCAATGTTGAAAAAATGGTTATTATGAAAAGAAAAACATATCTCAGAAAATGACAAAGACAGAAAGCTCAAAATCTATTTATCAGAGAGCTTTAAAAATATGCGGCAAGCATTCTCAGATTCTCTAAGCAAACACGGTTCCACTCTGTCAACGGTCTACTACTCGTAATAGGGTCTCGCTGTATCCTTTAATGCGTTACATTCCTGATAATAAGAGACCGGATATATGTGCGTTATTGTTTCCAATAATATGGATATGATTCCAAAGTTGATTAAATTTATAATGAAACGAATTTCTTGAAATTTGATTTCAAAGCTTTAAAGCGACTATTTACAAAGACTTTCATAGTTACCGGTGTCAAATATGTAATATTCTGAAAAAGTGGTTTAATTGTATAAACTTATTCTAAATTATGAAATAAACACACAAATAAAGAAATCTTATTTAAAATAAAAACTAATAACCTTAATAGAAAAGCTAAAAATACATTTAATAAAAATATTTACCTAAAAAAAACCTCTTATAAAAAGAACTAGTTTTTTGCTCTGTGCGCGAGGCCCAAGGGCCTCGCGGGCCTCTCTTTTTGTCGACTGGATGAGTGGAGGACTCGAGATTTATTTTTTATTTTCTTTAATTTTTTTATTATTGTTTTTGTATTATTTTCTACTTTTATCGCAGTTTTTGGGCTTTTGAGCTGGACTCCTGCAGCTCGGCCTTCGGCCTCGCGAGCTGTCAGGCCTCTGAGGGACGCTTCGGGCCTTCGGCCCTACGCGGAGCTCGGCCTTCGGCCTTCGCAGATTGTCGAAACGAATCGTCGGGCCTACGGCCCTCCGATTCGTTTTCATGTTACACTTTTTCATTGAGTAGCATGGGTGCGTTGGTCTCTGGCAGCTCGGCCTTCGGCCTCGCGAGCTGGCGCGCCTGTGTTGGACGCTTCGGGCCTTCGGCCCTACGCGGAGCTCGGCCTTCGGCCTTCGCAGATTGTCGAAACGAATCGTCGGGCCTGCGGCCCTCCGATTCGTTTTCATGTTACACTTTTTCATTGAGTAGCATGGGAGTTCTGGACTCAAGCAGCTCGGCCTTCGGCCTCGCGAGCTGGCTCGCCTGTATTGGACGCTTCGGGCCTTCGGCCCTACGCGGAGCTCGGCCTTCGGCCTTCGCGGCTACGAAGCTTCGCCTTCGGGCCTTCGGCCCTCCGGCTCAGCTTATATAGTTACACAGATTTTTTTATACGTAGAAAAGCTTTGTTTTCTCGCAGCTCGGCCTTCGGCCTCGCAGGCTATCGCGCCTCTACGGGACGCTCCGGGCCTTCGGCCCTACGCGGAGCTCGGCCTGCGGCCTTCGCTGGGGTTCGAAGCGAACCGTCGGGCCTGCGGCCCTCCGGTTCGCTTTTTAAGACAGTTAGGAAGGGCAGTTTCACCGCGTGGGCTCGCCCGTCGGGCCTTCGGCCCTCGGGCTCGCGCGGAGAGCACCTCGATCGTGACGCTCCGGGCCTTCGGCCCTACGCGGAGCTCGGCCTTCGGCCTTCGCGGGCTTGACGCCTCGCCATCGGGCCTTCGGCCCTCAGGCTCGGCTTATTAAGATACTGGGGTTGTTGAACGCTTGGTAGCTCGATTTGCTCGAAGCTCGGCCTTCGGCCTCGCTTTAAATTACTTGGGGGTGACGCGCTTGGGCACTCGGGTCGAAGCTCCGGGCCTTCGGCCCTCCGCGAGGTCGGCCTTCGGCCTCCCACCCTGAAGCTCGCCCTTCGGGCTCGCTTAACATAGATTTATATTGGTTCTGGTAATGTTCCGGCCCTCCTGCAGCGAGGCCTTCGGCCTCGCCCAAAATTACTTGGGTTCGGGACCCTCATGGGCCCCGGGAGTGAAGCTCCGGGCCTTCGGCCCTCCGCGGGGTCGGCCTTCGGCCTCCCGGCCTGAAGCTCGCCCTTCGGGCTCGCTTAACTTACTTGGGATTTTGACTTTTTGTTCGGGGTCGCCGCCATCTTGGATTTTTTTCCAAATTTTTTTTCAGATTATTATTCCTGGGCCCAAATTATGCCCGCATGCCAAATTTCAGCGCGATCGGACCATTATTTCGAAAAATCCATACAAAATTTTTTTTGTGCAAAAAATCTGAAAAAATTTTTTTCGGAATCTGGAGAGCCCAAGAGTCACGCACAGCGATTTCCAGCTTGATCGGATGAAAAAAAATTTTTCGAAAATAAAAAAAAAATTTTTTTTGCAAAAATTTTTTGCCCATCGAATGGCTCTCGGAGTCCTCTATGACATTTGGTCGAGCACTCCCCACCTATCTCCCCCCGTTTAAGAGTTCCCATACAAACTTTGACGGGCCCTACGGCGGCCATCTTGGATTCGAGAATCACAAAAAAACTTTTTTTCTAATCTAGGACCCTCAGTGGTCCTCCCACCAAAAAATCAGGCTCGAAGGACCATTTTGAAATTTGGGTGCAAAAATTTTTTTTTTTTTTTGCAAAAATTTTTGCGGCTTTAAAAATTGTCAGCAGTTCCCTATGACATTTGGTCGAGCACTTCCCACCTAGGTCTCACCGTTTGGCCGGGCCGTCGAACATTTTTTGACCAGGAAGCAAATCCTCAAATGTCAGATTTTTCCCGAGGTCACCAGAGCGCCCTCTATATGTTGGTATATGAAATAACATCCCACCATACCTCCTTCCCGGAGATTAACTATACACATGAAATCAGTCGGGATGCAGCTATATATATTATTAATACCCCGTCGAGCAGGTCTGTCTGCGGCTTAGACCCCATGACGCTGGTGGCGTTTCCTCTTTGTTAATTTAATTATTCAATCAAATTTGGAGTCATGTCCATATTATTGCAAGCAATAACGCACATTTGTCCGATCTCTGCTTATAATATAAAATGATCCCGCTACCGCTCATGGCTCAGGCCGAGACAGGAAGTTGGGAAGTTTCCCCTAGAACAAATAAGGCATTTGAATTTCGCAGCCCACTCCGAATTGAATACCCGCTAGTTCGCAACTGGAAGGATTTTAAAAGTTATGCCTTTTGGAATGTGTCTTACAACTGGTTATTTGACATTTAGATTTCTCTTATCTTATTTATTTATTTTAATTAATCTCTATATACGTCTACTGCTGGACAACGATCTCTCCTTAGCCTACGCGTATAATTATGCGTATGGACGCATGATGGCCTCCTGTTTACATTTTACAGTCCATCATCATCATCATCATCAGCCTATGCCAGTCCACTGCTGGACGTAAGCCTCTCCTATTAACTATGCGTATAGACGCATTAGGAGGTTAATGCCCATAATCGCCACGCTGAGCAATCGGATTGGCAATCGCAGTAATGTGTCCAGTATTATGACGCTGCTGCCCATCATCAATCTTGTAGAATGATCAGTGACACTTCAATCACTTAGTCCACTCTTACGACACCCGCAGGAGGAGTTGGGGTGGTGACAAATGTATTCTTACTGCTGTCACCACACGGCATCATGTCCGTCATGTTACAGTCCATCATGTCCTTCAAACTCCCACAGCCCAGAAGAAGAGGGAAACCCAAAAAGACATGGCTGGACTCAATCAAGGAAGACCTAAAGTGCTGTCAGACAGGACAAAAAAGAAAAGACGAGGAAGGCAGACGTAGAACCGATGGCCGTTAAGGTGGAAAGGATCTCGAGTGATGGCCACTTTTGAGGGAGGCCTCTGTTCAGCAGTGGACGTTTTTTAGCTGATATGATGTGCATTTGGCTCCACAGTATCCTTCCAGGCCGTTTTATCCACGGTGTTGATTTTGCAAGCTACAAATCTATAGCATTCGACAAAAGAAATCAGAAAAAGATGTAAAAAACCCTAGAAACTTGCATTATTTCATAATCACCCACTTATAAAAGACAATCTTGGTTTTATCATAAACTTAAAATCTTAAACCATGAATTCACATACATTTTTAGTTAAAATTATTGATATTTATTAGCATTAACTTAAAAATATACCTGCGAACGTGTTTCACGATATGTGTCAACGGACATCAAATGCTACGGTCAGTTAGCATTTTTTCTTTTTTTCTACTGATGTCTACACCATTTTACATGTTTTTACAGATCAGTGGCAGTGCTACGCGCAACAGCTTAGAATGCCGCGTAGCTCGTCGTAGCATGCTACGGAGTAAGCTACGTTGAGCTACAGAAATCACGCAATGTGAGAATACTGCTTACAAAATAATGCTTATTATAAGAGTGTTGCCAGTTATAGGAGAAAAAAATTGAATGTAACCAATCAGTAATCAACGCCAAATGATCTCAGATAATTAAGGTGAAAAATAAATGTATTATCTTTCTCTGAATATCTAATAATTACCTTTCTCTTTGTCGATAAAAATAATATCATTTTAACATCTTACATTTTATTGTTCCAGGAAATAGGTAAGTATGAAAATAGCCACAAATCAATTTAATTACAAAGTATAATAAAAATAGTTTGTTGTAACAACTAGTTCCTACGTCCATTTGGTTCTTTTGTACCCGGTGTAATAGGTACATAATCTATACTGTTATCAATGCAAAGTGTAACATAAAGTCATCTATTATATTCTTATCATGAAAACAATTACTAAGTTACCCTCTTCAGTCGATTACAAAAAAATTACAAACTTAAAGGCTTTTATTGAAAACAAAATTTAATGTAATAATTTATGCGTTACGAAGTTAAATTTATGCGGCCGTGTGGTGACGGTAGTAAGAATACATTTGTCACCACCCCAACTCCTCCTTCGGGTGTCGTAAGAGTCGACTAAGGGATTGAAGTGTCACTGACCATTATTTGACAAAATATTGATGATGGGCAGCAGCGTCATCATAGTGGACACATTACTGCGATCGCCAATCCGCTTGCCCAGCGTGGCGATTATGGGCATTTACCTCCTAATGCGTCTATACGCATAGTTATAGGAGAGGCCTACGTCCAGCAGTGGACTATCATAGGCTGATGATGTATGATGATTATGATGAAGTAAAATTTTTGGTAGTGAAAAAGGCGATAAATTAAAATTTTCTATGACCAATACACGCCTTAATTATTCAGATGCCTTTTTCGACTGCCAAAGTCGAAGTATTTTATTTTACTGATCATCTGTTTTCTCGTAACACTTTCCATGGCATGACATTGACTTCTTTTTATTCACAGTAATAATAATAATTTAATTTTTTTCATACATTATAATATTCATAATTAATACATATATTGACATTAAAATGTTATCTAATGACATGTAATAAAAATCTATTGTGCGCCATATACTGGCTAAATATGAAGATCTACAAAACGACTGTACACTATTTATTAATTTTATTATAGTTCGAGAAATATTATTTGACCTACTGTTATTATATTAACGACCTTTTGTTTTGCGTTAACACTTACTAGGCAATCAGCAGTCGAGAACTTTTTTATTGTTAATGACGCAAAACAAAAGGTCGTAAGCAAGATAAGAGTAGATCAAATAATATTTCCCGAACTATATACTACTCACTTTCATATAATAAATTATTTGAATTTGAATTTGAAAGGAAAGTACACACTACAATTAGTATGATTTACTTTACCTAACTTAAGTAACACAATTGACGCGATTATGATTTTGGTCTTGATTAAAGCCTTAATTATGTACAATTTTTTGGCTATCAACCTTACCAACTGATCTAAGCCGACCAATCACATAGCTCCTCTATCCCTTGGCATACCAAAACAGAAATCTAGAATACAAAAACAGATTAACTTTAAACTCATACGTAACTCCGATCCAATTAAGTATGCGAGTCAATTGATGCCACACAATACATCAGGACCAAGTAGGCTAAGAAAGGGCGCCAACTTTAGCGCATGCGTGTACTCAAACGACGGAGGCAACACACGGGATGCTCAGTACACGCGAAGGCTTTATAGCGAACGCACGTGTTTTGTGCTCTTGTGAACGCGAGTGTACGTGGTAAATAGTGTCCCTTATTTTACGATTTCTAATTAATAACGCGTGCCGTAAAATTGGATCTTTACAAAACACTCAGTTCAGTTCATTCTTGTAATTGCAACCCGTGCTGTTTATGCGATTATGCATATTTTTCCTTTTTATGTATTTTTTTTCATGAAATTACTACTGCCTTATAAACTTACATGAAAATAACTTCATCATCATCAACTTATTATCTGAACGAAATTCATAGTAATTTGTATGGGATTTCAGTTGAAAATCGGCACGGGTCTGTAATAGGAATATGATGAGACCATTTCGCAGAATTCATTTTATTTGAATTTTCTTCGTTTGTGTATATTGTGCTTTTTATTTTTGTTACGAATAAACTTATTTCTATTTTTTTAGTTTTTTTTATTGAGCTAAAAGACGGCAATTTATTTATTTGAAATGAGCTTACTCATGGCCACAGACTAGCCGAGGGCAGAGACGAGGCCTACGATGGATTGAGTTGGCCCAGAAAATCCCTATTCACCCTTGACTTGAATTAGGGGGTATGCGTTATTAATTCCTAAAACTCGTAAAAATAATGACCGTAGTTTTGTAAAAGCCGACCAACTTCTGTTTTCTGTCAAGCTTTAACATATTGAGTTTGGTCGCTGTCTGCGTTGTAAAAAAATCGAAATTGATCGTTTTCTCCATAACTATGGTCTAAATGGCCATGGTTATGCAGAAAGTGACCATGCAACTTCGATTTTTTGACAATGTAGCAAGCAACCAAACTCCATATGATAAAGCTTAAGTCAGATTGACAAAAACTAGTAGTTGGTCGGTTTCTGCATAACTATGGTCTAAATAAGGTACCTAGTGGTAATGGTCGTGTAACGTGCGATGGTCTTGGCGTGCAATGGCCGCGCTCAGCGTGGTATTGGCACTCTTGCTGGTGCGTGGTTGTGCGCCGCTGTACCACCATCAGTTCGCTGTGCATGTCCCTGGTGGAGAGGGGGCTGCGCATGAGTTGGCTCACCGGCATGGCTTTGTCAATCATGGACAGGTATGTTTGAAAAACTCTTTGGGCTAGGTTGAGTTTACACATAGGGTTGATTACAGATGTCATATATATTATACCATAGATCAAGCAAACGTATCTACTTAGCGTGTCAAATGAACACAGTGAAATCCACTGAGTTGTCCGTCTTTACTCGCAGCTTGAAGCTTTCGGGCGTCAAATTTTGTAAGTTGAAGTGAACAAAAACATTAATAATGCCTCCTTAAGTAATATTAATTGCAACAATTCAAAAAAACATGAATACTCAAGGGCCTGAGGCATATTTAAAATCATAGGCAAGTAACAACTTCAGTACAAAATCTGATACGCTCGGCCGCCATACAAATGAATGAACTTGTTTCTTCTATCCAAATCTAATAGATTTTGTGTTGACATTACATGTCGGTTTAAAGAGTGAGAAAATAAAGTATACGCAGAAAAAAATACAGTGCCTGGAGGGTAATAGGAGATTACTGGCTGTAAGTTAAAAATAAAGTATTTTAGCGTATTTAATGCATCTTGTAAATCGTTAAGTATATGGAGGTAAAATACAGTACAATATTGTATGTTACAGTACGTCTGGAAACTCTAGTTACACGTCATCAGCCTGTATTATTCCACTAGTAGCCTCTCCTATTACGTATAGAGGCATTAGGAAGTAAAATAATCGCCACGCTGGACAGGCGTGTTGGCGATCGCAGTAGAGTGTCTATGATGACGCTGCTGCCCATCATAAATCTTCTATCAAAGACACTTGCTCAGTGACACTTCGATCCCTTTGTCGGCTCTTACGAGCTCTTACGAAGAGTAGAGATGGAGCTAAATGTATTCTTAATACCGTCACCGCACGGCTAAGGTACAGGCACAGGTAGGTTGGGTTAGTGGTAAAAAATGGGCTGCACTATAGAAAACCTCCGTTAGATGTAAACTAAAAAATGTGTATTGGATACCAAGACAAGAACCAAAGCATTATCCTTAGTTTAAGCCCGTCAAAAATAATAAAATTAGATTTACAAAAATTCAAACCTAATCTTAAAACAATGTACTTTACAGCGATGTACCTACTTATGAAACAGGAAATTTTATGTTATTTTTCAACCCTTAATCAAACACGAGTCACATCAAAAATTCTTTGGTTTTGACCCTTATCAGTGAGACACAAGATTCAAAACAGATGGGAAACATATTCCCATTATCCGATTTTAAGGGTTATTTTAGGGACTTACATAAAATATTAGTCTCATACAAAGATGACCAAAAATTGTTTCATGCAGCACAATAGGAAACAAGAAAATTGACGATATATTTCAGTTGCTCGCATATTAACGGAAGCTTATGATCAATTGTAATTGTACAGTAGAAAAACATTAATTTATTTAGTTACATAAATGATTGAAATATTACACCGTTTCAAATCAATATATTCTGAGGATGCTGTGACGAAACGTTGCTTTTTGTTATAGTTTTAATTAAGCTTGTATTAACAAAACACATTTTACATAGATATGCAATCAAAAACGTACACATATACAATGTGCCCATGAGGAAAGGGAACATTTTTAACGGCGGATTTCTGATCAAACTAAAAATGTCGTATGAAGTTTGCCGGATTTCGTCTATTTTAAGAGAAAATGTCGTTTAGTAAAAAATAAATTTCTGACCGTTACGTAATGATAAACGCATTTTAGGAAACGATTTTGTTACTATGTTGTTTAGTATTGACACACTTAATTGACAGACAGCATATGTAAAAAAAACTTCAAAGGGAATTTTTGCGATAATTTTGCTAATAAAATACTTTTTTTATGTGTTCGAAATACCAAAAAGGAACAAACATTTTTTTTGCACATCATCATCATCATCATCATCAGCCTATTGCAGTCCACTGCTGGACATAGGCCTCCCCAATTTCACGCCACCGTTCTCGATTTGCACATTTGACCAAAACACACATATCATTTCTTGCTTTTTTTAGCCTCAGGTATATGTTGTTAATTTTTTTATTTTTTCTCATGGCATCTTGTATATGATATTTACGAAACTAGAGTAAGCTGTAAAATTATGTTTACTATGTATTTAGAAAACAAGTGTTCTGATTGTTAGTTTATTGTACATATTTATTGAGCCATGTTTCAAAATAAAATAATTGTAACACAAATCACAATTTAAAACAAATCAACAAAAATAAATATACTTACATTAGGTATATAGATAACACCTATTAATAATAAACAATTGTGATAAACATATAAATAGATCTTTGCGGGTTTCGATTCCTGGACCTCCAGCTTCGTCCACAACTAAAATAGGTTTAAAGAAACTTTATTCTCAAAAGAATTACAATTAATTCGCTCATATGAGAATTACAAAACCATAGAAAATAGTTTCAGCATACAGTAATTAACAAACTTGTTAGTATTTTTTATAAATTATAAATAGATAATAAAATACACTTCATAATTGCCTTTGCTGGGATTTGAATTTGAAACCTCCTGTTTCGTAAACAGGGTAACTACCAACCATGACCAAGAAGAAAATATTTTTAATAAAATACACTTAATAAATGCCCGTGTCGGGATTTGAACTCGGAACCAGGGTTACTACCAACTAGGCTACGAAAGCTGGAATTTTTTTTTTTGGTGTAAAAGGTAAACTTAAATTAAAATACATCTTAAACTAAAAACAACACCAAAATGAGGCCACTCATATGCCGCTTGCTAAAGTTTTAGCCATGGCGTTGGTTTTCAGGGCAACCAGAATACATGATAAGTACATCAACATTAACCAAAAGTAACATAATAGCAAAAAGGCAGGAGAGGACGTCAAAATTACAGAGAATTTCGTGAATTTGTTTATTTTTGTACATGGCATAACATCGACTGAAACGTAACATTTGGCAATAAGTTTTGTAGGTCAAGCAAGGGTTAACCCTTTTAAACCCTTTAAATTATACCCTTCGTCAAACTATTTATTACCACAACAAGTCACAAAGTAAGATGGGTTCGGGTTTACTTCGATTATTTATCTCAATGACTTATCACATTTAAATTAGATTTTACTAGCGACCCACCCCGGCTGCGCACGGGTACTATACCTACATAAAAACCTTCGTCTTGAAATTACTCTACCTATTAAAAAAAATCTCATCAAAATACACGACGTCATGTAGTTTTAAATATTTAAGCGTACAAAGGGACATAGGGACAGGGGCAAGTTATTTATTTTTTGTATTTTTTTGGGTTAATGTTTTTGTATTTTTTTGCTTTAGGTTTCCCAAAAGGATTTTTAAAACAAATTAATGGAATAATTTAAATTACTTCTTCAAATCGAAGTAATTAATAACGCCAAATATGTCATTTTCTGTAAAATTAAATGATATTTATTACATTTAACGTTTTAAATCGTTTGCCGTTATCATTTCTGAAAACACCTTAAAAAGCCACAAAAAATCAAAAAAAGATAAGTACAAAACTACCCACCAAAGAAAAATTACTAAACCACAGACAATAAATTTTAAGGGTGGATGTACATACAAAATTTGCAAATTAAGCTAGTTATTCATTACAAATATTTTCAGAATGAAGACAAGAGACAAAAAATAAATAATCTACGCCGGTTCTATCCCTACGCCACTGCCTGAGAAGTATTTCCTTTCTTTGTATGATTGTATTGTTAGGAAGGTATCCCAAAATTGGGACCGGCAAGAAACTCAGCGGGACAACTCTTTTCAAAAAAACATTTGTGGTACATCTTAAGATCATCATGCATTAAACCGAAACATACAATTTTGATTAATAAGGAAATTTTAAATAATTTTGAAAAAAATTTGCCAGTACTAAAAAAAAAAAGGGGAGGTAATGGTCACCACCGCCAAATACAAAACATGATTATTTGTATGTAACTTGTGGGGCATTCAATTGTTAGTTGTTTATACGAGCCCCGATGCAGTGGAGTTCGTCTAGTTCGAAATAATTTTTACAAATTTTTGAATATTTTAAAAATGATCACATTATGCTAATGATAAATTGTATGAACGTTAGTCATTGTTAATGTACTACATTTCAAGAGACACAACAATCTGAAGTACGCTTTTGTTGTTTAATAAATCGATTTTAACAAACCAGTGTCTAAATTATATTTTCGTTCACCACCGTAATTCCGCGCTTATAAGCTTGACGCAAAATTCGCAGTGCATCAGGTGTACCATGTCGTCTTTAATATTAATGGCGTTCTTTACATTCATTGATTATTTACAAAATTAAAAATTGTGGAAAAAATTAAAAAAATACCTCTCGTAAAATACTTTTTTTTTTATTCTGATTTATTAAGTCCAAATATTTTATACTCAAAGAAACTACTTTAGTACTACTATTGAATAGTGAAGGTTTTGTCTCTAAACCTTTTCCCCCGGATGAACGGGATAATCTTGAAAAACTGTCTAACTGGACGAGAACATAATATGCATCAGGGCTCTTAGAGTTAAAAAAAATTACACTGTAGGCGGAGGGCTTTTAATTACTCGAGATTGTATTCCGCTTACCGACGTGATACATACAATGTTTTTATAACACTTGCGGACAAAAAAGTTTTAAAACAAAATAGTCTTCAATAACGTATTAACATTTCTATAACTCCCTAGGGAATTTCACGTTTCTAACGGTCTGCGCTTAAAACATTATGGACAAAATAACCAAATTTAAAATTTAAAAACAACCAACTTCAACCGATATCTCTCAGATCATATCTTCTGTGGTTTCCATCATTGATTTCCTATCATCAAATCCTACTTTCTGAATGCAAATTGTTGTAAATGAATGTCTCTCGATTTCTCCAAGATCCCATCATCAGACCCCAACTTGGTCAATAAAAAATTAGTCGAATTGAGAACCTCCTCCTTTTTTTGAAGTCGGTTAAAAATCCGTCCCAACACGAACAGTTAGGTTAAAACCATTAACTTAGTTCGTGGCTGTTTTGCATCAAAATGGCTACGGAAGGTATTTCATTTGCGATTGCTAGCCTAGTCGCCAGAAGTAAACAGGCTAAGGAATTCGAAGATTGCTAAGTAATAACTGTATAACATGGAATCATCATCATCATCAGTCTACTGCTGGACGTAGGCCTCTCCTATAGACGCATAAGGAGGATAATGCCCAAAACCGCCACGCTGGGCAAGTGGATTGGCGATCGCAGTAATGTGTCCACTATGATGACGCTGCTGCTCATCATCGATCTTGTAGAATGGTCAGTGACACTTCAATCCCTTAGTCGACTCTTACGACGACCGCAGGAGGAGTTGGGGTAGTGACAAATGTATTCTTACTGCCGTCACCACACGGCAAACATGGAATCAAAAGGGACCAAAAATAAATAAAATCATGATTAGATAGAATAATCGTTAAACTCATTTTTTCTACGGTAAGTACATCTGTTACGACATTGTGCAAATGTCGTATTGTTTAAAATAGTTTTATATCAAAACTTAACCATGTAATGGTGTTTCATTCAATATACAATTATTAAATAAATACGAACGTAAAAACCGTGGTCAGTTTTGTGACGATTAAAATTCAATTGGTAACTATTCACGTATTCATTTCATATGATATTTATAAGAGCTTTATGGTGAAGGAAAACATCGTGAGAAAACCTGCATACAACATCAAAGAAAGTCAAGGGTACATGAAAAGTTCCCAACAAGTATTGGGCCAGCGTTGGGACCAGGCAAAATACGCACGTTTGATGTCGAGTTGCGGAAAATGGAATACAATGGAATAGGGTTCCGTTTTTGCCATTATGGCTACGTAATCTAAATAAAAACACCCGCAAATAATTTGTTTACAACAATTGAGCCGGTGATAAGAATAGACGGTGTTGATTATTCTTTTGATGTTCCGTTGACTTTTCCATCGAGCCCACGCCACGTGGAGTTTCCAAAAGCTTTCAGTTATTTGAGTTCGTGAAATAAATAGGATGCTTATTCCTCATTTCTAGCTAGAAACATTACAGTCGCATTTTTATATAAATATAATAAATGATAATAAATATCTTGGGACATCTTACACAAATCAACCTAGTCCCACGGTAAGCTCGATTAAGGTTTGTGATGTGGGTACCAGGCGATGATATATATAATAGATAGATACATATATTATAGATACTTAAATATATACACTTCTGTGACCAAGGAACAAATATTTGTGATAAATAAATACACATATAATGCCCTCGCCGGGATTCGAACTCGAAATCTCCAGCTTCGTAGTCAGGGTCCCTACCAAATAGGCTACGGAGGCTGACATATATGTATTTAATTTCATACTATATAAAAAAATAATAAGTTTTTAAGAAATTCTTAATTTTTTTCCTTCTCTGAGAAATATGCAACAGCAGTTGATGCTGCTTTGAAAATTTATTGTCGATTCATCGATGTTATTTAATTGATTAAATTGCATGCCACTGTTGAAACTTGAAACTGACAATGTAAAAAAATAACACCTTTGTATGAACACGGTTATACAATAAAAACATATTCTATTCTATTCTATTATATTATATTATTCTATTGCGATATTGACTGATTAATCGATTAATCAAAAAAAATCGATTCACACTCATCTCTGCCATGAATCTTAATACAGGTCTGGGAATCATACAATATTTTAATGTCCTCTAAAATGCAACGTAATATAAACCTAAACTTTACTCCAGGCAACCATTCCTATTGCCAAAGATCAAACGGCCCGGAGAGCATTGACAGGAAGCATATATTATCCCATAGGAGTCACGTCCCTTAGACATGCAGCCACGACTTTTTTTTATGAGACGAAGGTAGGCAACTGAGCTCTCAGCCTACCTGATGGAAAGCAGGAACTGAGGCCCATGGACATAGCGACAAAAAAATCTCCTATGCGTTGCCTACCCTAAGGATTTAGATGTATTGCCTCTATCTATACCAGTAATTACACCGGCTATCTTACCCCAAACCGAAACACAGCAGTGCAAACTGCAAACACTGCTATTTAGCGGAATGTTAACGGGTAAGACGATGGTAGCTTTCCGGGCGGACCATGCACGAAAAAGAAAAAATGACCCTGATTTAGAAGAAGAAAATGCAACGTTACTTTCGATGATAAATCCCTAACTTCCCAGAGACACGACTCTTCAAATCCTCATCTTGCTTTAACTAATTTAAGATTTCACTCCGAACCTGTTTTTCTTGAAGGAAATTGCCATGGGAAGGTTTTATGCTCCCGGAAATTGATTTAGAACGACACTGCGAAGTTCGACTTTCTTGGAATACTTTTGTTGGTTGAATACATTTGGGGAATTCTTAAAAAAAGAGTTGAATGTCAAGTATTTTATAAAGGCTGTTACTTAAGAATTGTTGTGTTTTGTAAATTTTATAAATCGGCGTTGTTAGGTGAGGTTTTTCACTTCTAGTTATACTTAATTAGCGTCCGATTAAAATAAGTTTAATTACGGTCAGTTTGTAACAATAAGAATCGAAAAATTCCAAAAAAACTGCAATTGGTTTTGTTAGCATTTGTCAATTCTTCTTAACGTTTTCATCTGATTCCTTCACCAGACGAAATTTAGGAGCTTGTGAGTTCGCCTCATCTTTAGAAATTGTGATAGTTTTAAATATGTGCCAAACAAATATGATAAAGTATTATGGTAATTTCAATTAACGCTTTTATTTTAAGGCAATGACAATTATGTTATTCCAATTCATATAAATATAATAGACAAGGTTAAATACGTAAAAACCAACCATCACAGCGAGAAAATGAATTGAATTGTTGAATTTTATTCGATTAGTCAGGCTTACATTCTAGGTATGCTTACTATTATGCAATTAAAAAATGTATTAGTTGTATGTCATTCCAGCTATAAATATTAATAGAAACTTATACAATTTTTCACAGCGGTCAGATTTAATATAAATAGAAATGAGGTCGCCATAATAATATTCATGAACTTGTTACTCAATTTATTTTAGCGTTCTGAATATTGGTATTTAAATAAAATAAGTTTATTCTATTCGAAAGTTATTATACATACATAAAATGATGACTCAATCGTGGAGAAAATTTGGTACGAAAAAGTATTTTAAGGTAATACGACAGTTTTGAGAATCGTATTTACAATTGCCTTTGATGCCTACCCATTTTATGCAATTTGCCTGTTTCACACGATCCAACAATCCTTGTCAGGAATAAAACCGGCAATTTCAAATTTTCTGTGAGTAGGTGCCAACAATGTAATTAAATCTGATCATGATTCTCGGAGATATCGGGTAACATAAATACAACAAAAAAAACATTCAGTTGAATTGAGAACCTCCTCTTTTTTTTAAGTCGGTTAAAAATAATTGATTGTGACTACCTACTAGAAATACATGATTGAATTGAGAATTGATATGTGCTTCAAAAAACATGGCATGAAGATTGTATGTATGAAATAACGAGTAAATCATAAAAAAGCCTTACTCAATAACAATGTATTACTTCAAACATGAGTTAAATAAACATGTAAGGAAATATTTCAATATTACTCGTATACGAGTACGACAGAACGGCTGAGCGCAAATATAATCCTGACGTACTTGTTTAATATTTTCTTTTAGCTTTCCTTATAATTTATACTGATATATATTTTCTAATGTAGCGTATTTTTATGATAAAAACATACGATGAAAAACTACGTGGATAAATATATTCTAAGTAAGAAGTTTTTATACATGGATACGGAATATCAGAATTAACAAAGAATATTCGAATTTATTATTACTGACGTCGTAATAATAAAATCGAATGTTTATCTGATATTTCGATGTTCATTTTGATATAAAAAATAATGTTTTTTTCCTGAGTGTCACCTGTATAGAACAAAGTATATTTATTCGTAAAGTGGAAATTACTAAATATACGCTCACACTTTTACGTAGTATAAACCAAACGAGCAATTGCTCATTCTATCCCCACTCTATAAAATTCGTTCGCTACACAAAACGTAATTCGTCGAAATTCGTTGATTTCGTAGAGTGGGGATCTTTTGCCTTGGTATTTGTATGGAAACTCCCGAATTTATATATTTAGTACAGATTCGACTTAAGACTCGCTTCGAACTACTTTTTTTTCGCATGTGTGGACGTACGATGGACTTACTAACATTACACTAGAAATGCGAAAAATAATAATTACTATTCCAATAAACTTTAGCGCAAAGGATACTAAAGTTAATTACTATTAGGTATATCCAAACGGAAAAATATATGGTAAATTAATAAAAATAAAAATAAGTTTATGGGATAATAATTATAATTGCACTACATTTGTAACAAGTTTTGGTATTTGTCAGGAAAGTGAACCGTCTACAGTACCTATTTACTTAAGTATACAGGGTGTTACACCACCCACTAAAAACCTTGAACGGGGTGATTTAGTAGGCTATACCTACTGAACAACTTTTACTATGGGGCCAATCACGAAATCTAAATAAAAAAATATCTTTTTCATACATTGTGACCGATCGATAACGACATTTTGTGTCCTTCATACAAAATGTCGTTATCCACGTGACCATTTCCGTACATTAAAATGGTCACGTGACTTATCGCTTATCGTATACGATTTCAGAATGGCATCTTAGCTAGGCTTGTAAGAATTGCGCTTTTTTTAATTGTAAACCTTATGCACAGAGTTGCACAATTTTCTGCACCCATCCCATGTATGAACGAATGTTTGCATTACTTTTCTGCATGGTGTAGTAGGCTCTCTCAAAGCCCACTATCACTGAATTAGATTTGGATAGAAGAAACAAGTTCATTCATTTGTATGGCGGCCGAGCGTGTCAGATTTTGCACTGAAGTTGTTACTTGCCTTGATTTTAAATATGTCTCAGGCCCTTGAGTATTCATATTCTTTTGTGTTGTTGCAATTAATATTTCTTAAGGAGGCATTATTAATGTTTTTGTTCACTTCAACTTACAAAATTTGACGCCCGAAAGCTGCAAGCTGCGATTAAAGACTGACAACTCAGTGGATTTCACTGAGTTCATTTGACACGCTAAGTACGAGTAGATACGTTTGCTTGATCTAACTATGGTATATATGTACCTATGGCATCTGTGCCCACTATCGACATTAGCATCATATTAACTAAGTATTATTTTAAGCTCAACTCCTTTAACAATCCTTACTTTACTTTAAAGTTTGGCCCATAAATACCACAAAGCTAAATAAGACAATTGAGACAGATGGGTAAAGTGCCTGAAATGCCGCCGGCTGTCTCGACACCTTAATGCCTGGTAATGATACCAAAATACTTTATTAGCAATTTCTAGAATATTTACTCTATAATTTAATTTATTTGGCTGGTTGAAGGGATTATTTAAAACAGGTAATGTTTTGAAATTGTAGGTGCGTAAGTTGTCATGTTTTCATCATAATCATCATGTCAGCCGAAAGATGTCCATTGCTGAACATAGGTCTCTCCCGAAGATTGCCACAATGACCGGTCCTGTGCCACCCGCATCCAGCGGACGTCTGCAACCTTCACCAGGTCAAATGTTTTAAATAAAATGCAAACATGGCTCAAGTCTCTTCATTATGAAGACATTGAGAAGTTACTGAGAGTTGTACAGTGAATATAAGCATTTGTTCAACATGTACGCACTACACACGTATAGACACACACACACATAGACACCTGCACATATACACATACACATATATTATATATACACAAATTACTCAAATCTTCATTCATTCATATATTGATAGGTTTTCCGAATTTTCCGAATTTTGGTTACCTGCAGTACAGGCTTTGCCTAGTGCGGGAACCAGGCCAACTATTGTTGTAAACCTATACCACGAATAAATGTCTTATGTCTTATGTCTTAAATAGCGTCTTTTTAATCGACTTTAAAAAAAGAAGGAGGTTTTCAATTCAACTGAACGAGTAAGGTGGAAGTACCAGTACGTAACATGTTAACAGAGAGCAAATTTTCTTAGGCAACTCCATTGTACGAGTAAGTGTCAGGTGCTTTTGCTGGCAGTCCCAATAGATGGCACCTCAGTACAAGTTTGAATGTGTTTTGGGAGAGGAGTTTGTAAATTCTGTTTTGTAGTATTTCTTTTATAGGGTGACAATATCAAAATTTCTCCAAATTGCAAATTTTCTTAGTCAACTCTATTGTACGAGTAAGTGTCAGGCGCTTTTGCCAGCAGTTCCAATAGATGGCACCTCAGTACAAGTTTGAATGTCACATATTGGGACATTGAAAATGTGAACACTCAGCCCTAATAAATGTCAATCTGTCTTAAAATTAGGCAAATAATTCAGATAAGCTAATTATTTTAGAATTGGTATATGAAGCATTTAAGGCACATGCATTTATCATCGTTTAAATGCCCTAATAGTTGAAGTTCAATCCCTTAGTCGATTCTTACGACACACGCAGGTGGAGTTGGGGTGGTGGCAAATGTATTCTTTCTGCCGTCACCACACGGCTGAAAAAGCTCAACCACGTCTTATTCTCCGGAGAGATACCTAATTAAAGATATTGAAAACCCGCATAAACCTGAAAAATAATTTCATGCTCATCATCATCAGCCTATGATAGTCCACTGCTGGACGTAGGCCTCTCCCATTAACTATACGTTTAGACTATAGACGCATTAGGAGGTAAACGCCCATAATCGCCACGCTCGGCAAGCTTATTGGCGATCGCAGTAATGTGTCCATGCGATGACGCAGCTGCCCATCATCAATCTTTTATCAAATAATGGTCAGTGACACGCAGGAGGAGTTGGGGTGGTGGCAAATGTATTCTTACTTCCGTCACCATACGGCCGAAAAAGTTTAACCACGTCTTATTCTACGGAGAGATAAATAATTAAAGATATTGAAAACCCGCATAAACCTGAAAAATAATTTCATGACTCATCATCATCAGCCTATGATAGTCCACTGCTGGACGTAGGCCTCTCCTATCAACTATGCGTATAGACGCATTAGGAGGCAAATGCCCATAATCGCAACGCTGGGCAAGCTTATTGGCAATCGCAGTAATGTGTCCACTATGATGACGCTGCTGCCCATCATCAATCTTTTATCAAATAATGGTCAGTGACACTTCAATCCCTTAGTCGACTTTTACGACACCCGCAGGAGGAGTTGGGGTGGTGGCAAATGTATTCTTACTTCCGTCACCATACGGCCGAAAAAGTTTAATCACGTGATATTACACTTATTGTGCGGAGATATAAATAAAGATATTGAAAACTATCCGTTAACCCGCAAAAACCTGAAAAATAATTTCATGACTAGTAAACTTGTATTAAGTGGCATAATCATCAATAAATTACCTGTGGTCGGTACATTTTATCCGATCGAGTCATTTTCAGCTACTCAATTATTTTGACAGTGAAATGTTTCGCAGTTTTCCGCCACTCATTTAATAACCAATTTGTTGATATTTCATTAAACATTGTAAATGCATGGATGGAGTAATTCTTATTTTGTGGGAACTTTATTATATTAAACTTGTTTATTTGTATTGCTAGCTGTTGCCTGTTACTTTGTCTAAGTGGAGTTTGGTTAATTTTGTCTCCTACAACAATAATATAATCTTACTAGATTATAAATATTAGATGTCATAATATACTAAAGAAAAACGACCAAAATCACCTAGGTGTACCTGTACGAGGTGGAAGGAATTGCTTATAAGGGATTGCTTATACCCGAGAAATTTGACCGGTGGTTGCTAAGACCGAGTGGCCGAGGGGTACAGGCATCAGCCGCGAAAGCTGAGTACGTGGGTTCGACCCCCATCTCGGACATTAGGTGATCTTGGTCGTTTTTCTTTGGTATATGACATCTAATATTCATAATTTATTTATATAGTAATAAGTAGTGTGACTACTGGGGAAAAATAAAAAGAACAAATAAAAATATTTAGTTAATAAGTAATTCGATTTGTGTTTTCGCAATACGTTCTTACTAGATTACTTAGATTTAACTTATGTATAATATAAACTGTTTTAAAAAGTTGCCAACGCGCGTGACACTTTTGAAAGGGCAAACGTAATTGCTTATATCAACAACCGACCCGTTTGCAAATAAAAACTTTTTCTATACATAATATATGTAAAGATCATAAATACCTACAGGTTATGTGCATATTGGTTTCTGACATAAGTTTGAAATGAAATGAAATGAAATATATTTATTTGCATTAAGTGTGGTAACATTTAGGGTCTTTCAGCATAATATTAAAATTATATCGCACACTTAGCTACTAAATAGCATGCAAAAATTTATCTTATTCCTAAACTACATGCTATACAAGTATAACACATATTATTTACAACACAATATCATTAAAAAAAATTAAAACAAAATAAATAGCATCATATTACAAAATTCAGATACACTACATACTACATGTCAAATGTTAAATAATTAAGGCATTACATTATTCATCGGTACAAGGTTAAAAAATTCATTGATTGTATAAAAACATTTTTCTTTCAACCATCTAAATAGATGCCGCTTAAATTGGGTTATCGACGGTTGTTGCCTTATTTCGAAAGGTAAACTGTTAAATATTTTTATGGACATTGACTGACAATTTTTCCTCTGTAAAGCACTTTTACATTTAGGCATAACTAGTTTTGTAGGATCTCTGGGCCGGAGTTTTGGGTTTGTACTGACAGTTGTATATAAATGAGGGTTACCATATACAAATATAGACACTTCAAAAATGTATAAGCCTATAAGAGTCAAAAGATTTAAATTTTTAAACAATGGCCGGCACGGTTCTCGATATCCTACTGCACTAACAGCTCTCACACATTTCTTTTGCACTAAGAATACTCTCCATATGTCGCTTGCATTACCCCATATTATTAGACCATACCTTAATTGAGAAGCGACATAACCATGGTATGCTGTTAAGGCAACTTTTTCCCCAGCAACCCGGTTTAGTTGTCTTAAAGCATACGTAAATTTTTCTAATTTAGTACAAATGTTGTCCATATGATATCTCCAATTACAATGATTGTCAACCAAAATACCCAAGAATTTGGTCACATAAACCTCTTCAATAATTTCGTTTCTACATTTAATACTTAGCTTCGGAGTTTGTGTTCGTATATTGCAGAACTGGATATATTTAGTTTTATTAATATTTACTAGCAAATCATTGTCGTCCAACCAATTACATATAGTGTCAATAGTAAGATTAATATTATTCATAATAGCATTATCATTAATATCATTAGAAATTACAATTGAAATGTCATCTGCAAATAAAATTGTTTTATGATTACATATTCCTGGGAGGTCATTTATATATAGTAAAAATAACAGTGGTCCTAATACACTTCCCTGTGGAACACCTGCCTCATTCATTTTCTGCGGTGACCTATATTGAATTAATTCATTATATTCGTCTATTCTACTTAACTCAACACATTGTAATCGTTGCGAAAGATAACTTTTGATCCATTCTAAGACATTTCCTCTTAGTCCATATTTTTCACATTTGGTTAATAAAATATGATGATTCACAAAATCAAATGCTTTTGAAATAAGTTATTTTCTTCATAATGTACCTACTTTCCCGAAGCTTGTTAAAACTTCTCCTTTCAATTTACGAATATGAACTTAAAAGAGGTGTACAGTCAAGGACACCGCTACCCGTCCCATTCCTGTCTTTTACTAACTATATTAATAAAAGAGGGACGCATAATCTAAGTATCTCGCGGGGACATATTGTAGCACCAATCATGTGCTGACCGTACTGGACCAAGTATAAAGACGAGAACAAATGGGTGGGAGTAAGTAACTGTCCTCGACTGTACTAAAGAAAAAAACAAATTACTGACCAATGCGAGATTTGGGTCATTGTCAGTGCGAAAAACAAAAGTTGTCCACTCGTTGGTCAAAAGTTATCAGCTTTTATAAATCTATGTTACGATTTGATTGCTTAGGGCTATAGACCGGGGAACCGGAGTTGTACCGTCAATTGTTTTATTCCATAATTAGTATAGGAATTCCTGAACTTTAGGTATGTCCACCGAAAAGACGATAACCTAAATCTGACAATGACCCATTTGAATCCACGATCGTAAGGCCCAGCTACACAGGATGCGTGCGTAACAAGTGCACGTGCGCGTGAGCGTGGCGTGCGCGTGTGTGTAGCGTGCGCGTTGTAACATACGAAATGTCAGAGTAGATGGCACACCGCTTGCAAGTCACATGTCAGTGTAACATGCCAAGCAACGAATACACCAGAAATACTTACTGGTTTTCATGTACATTAATAAATAATCGCTCTCTTTATTCTTCCAGGTGAAAGAAAGAGATATTGTTATTTTTTATCTGACAGATAGCATTAACTGGAGATTGTGAAACAGTTGCTCAAAGAATTTATAATTTTAGAATCATAACTAACGTGAGACTCAAACATCGGAGCACTCTCGGCCAATGCCTGACGCGTATAACTGCAGGCCTGCGCCCTGCTAGACCGAGGGTGCTCCGGACGAGGACCCTCTTAATGGGTCGAAACATGTCGAGCAATCATATCGACTTAAATACGTGAGTAACCCAGTTTGATATTTTTAATATAAAGAATTTATAGTTTTTAATGAGATCCAGTATGGTGCCATATATATTCAGAAATCTTTAATGGTATCCATGTCACTATAAAAGAGGACGTGAAATATTTAATGCCGTGTGGCGAGGGAACTAAGAATACATTTGTCACCACCCCAACTTCTCCTGCGGGTGTCGTAAGACTCGACTAAGGGATTAAAGTGTCACTGACCATTTTACAAGATTGATGATGGGCAGCAGCGTCATCATAGTGGACACATTACTGCGATCGCCAATCCGCTTGCCCAGCGTGGCGATTATGGGCATTTACCTCCTAATGCGTCTATACGCATAGTTAATAGGAGAGGCCTACGTCCAGCAGTGGACTAACATAGGCTGATGATGATGATGATGTCTCTATTTTCAACCTAATGTTTTGAAATAAAAGCACCATTTCTAACAGATCTCAACTTAAGTACGAAAACAATTTTAAGTATATTTTTCTGCACAAAACACTAGAGAGAAGTTAATAATAAACCTGGAAAAGCGTAAAGAAGAAAAATGCTCGTTGAAAAAAGTTATTGCCGCGAGTTTATCTTTGCCGTGTAACGCTAACGAGGTAGACAACAAAAACTACGGTTACCAAGACACGGAAGATAGTAATGTATAAGAAATAAACTTCTATAGCACACAATAAATATATAAATTAAGCCTAGCACAAGATTCATCACTACAATCATTATTTAAGATGTGTTTTTAGGTTACACGTGATCAGAGTTGGGCATTATCTAGATAATTAGTTATCTAGATATTATTTTAAATAAAATCATCTCATATAAATTTATTTGAAGATAATTCAATTGCAAATATTTTAGTTGTAAAACTCTTTAATCATAATTAGTATAGGAATTCCTGAACTTTAGGTATGTCCACCGAAAAGACGATAACCTAAATCTGACAATGACCCATTTGAATCCACGATCGTAAGGCCCAGCTACACAGGATGCGTGCGTAACAAGTGCACGTGCGCGTGAGCGTGGCGTGCGCGTGTGTGTAGCGTGCGCGTTGTAACATACGAAATGTCAGAGTAGATGGCACACCGCTTGCAAGTCACATGTCAGTGTAACATGCCAAGCAACGAATACACCAGAAATACTTACTGGTTTTCATGTACATTAATAAATAATCGCTCTCTTTATTCTTCCAGGTGAAAGAAAGAGATATTGTTATTTTTTATCTGACAGATAGCATTAACTGGAGATTGTGAAACAGTTGCTCAAAGAATTTATAATTTTAGAATCATAACTAACGTGAGACTCAAACATCGGAGCACTCTCGGCCAATGCCTGACGCGTATAACTGCAGGCCTGCGCCCTGCTAGACCGAGGGTGCTCCGGACGAGGACCCTCTTAATGGGTCGAAACATGTCGAGCAATCATATCGACTTAAATACGTGAGTAACCCAGTTTGATATTTTTAATATAAAGAATTTATAGTTTTTAATGAGATCCAGTATGGTGCCATATATATTCAGAAATCTTTAATGGTATCCATGTCACTATAAAAGAGGACGTGAAATATTTAATGCCGTGTGGCGAGGGAACTAAGAATACATTTGTCACCACCCCAACTTCTCCTGCGGGTGTCGTAAGACTCGACTAAGGGATTAAAGTGTCACTGACCATTTTACAAGATTGATGATGGGCAGCAGCGTCATCATAGTGGACACATTACTGCGATCGCCAATCCGCTTGCCCAGCGTGGCGATTATGGGCATTTACCTCCTAATGCGTCTATACGCATAGTTAATAGGAGAGGCCTACGTCCAGCAGTGGACTAACATAGGCTGATGATGATGATGATGTCTCTATTTTCAACCTAATGTTTTGAAATAAAAGCACCATTTCTAACAGATCTCAACTTAAGTACGAAAACAATTTTAAGTATATTTTTCTGCACAAAACACTAGAGAGAAGTTAATAATAAACCTGGAAAAGCGTAAAGAAGAAAAATGCTCGTTGAAAAAAGTTATTGCCGCGAGTTTATCTTTGCCGTGTAACGCTAACGAGGTAGACAACAAAAACTACGGTTACCAAGACACGGAAGATAGTAATGTATAAGAAATAAACTTCTATAGCACACAATAAATATATAAATTAAGCCTAGCACAAGATTCATCACTACAATCATTATTTAAGATGTGTTTTTAGGTTACACGTGATCAGAGTTGGGCATTATCTAGATAATTAGTTATCTAGATATTATTTTAAATAAAATCATCTCATATAAATTTATTTGAAGATAATTCAATTGCAAATATTTTAGTTGTCAACTCTTTTATTTAGATAAATTATCTAGGTGAAGATAACGGGCCTCGTTTGTGCTTGAAGTAAGCTCAGATAAAACGTCAGGTCAAACCGTCACTATGACATTGCTCATTAAAGTAAACTAAGTAAAGATAATTCATCTTTTATTTAGAACGTCAAATAAATTATTTAGATAAACGTTGATTCATCTAGATAAATTGAAAATAACAAATGAAGGATTATTTAGTTATTTAAATGAAAGATGACTTAGTTATCGATCCGGTTATTTGTAAAAAGATAATTTTTGCCCAACTCTGCACGTGATAATGTCCCCATAATATTTTTTTTACGATGATTTAGTTGTAAACATTATTATCACAGTTATTTCGTATGTCATTATCACGCTTTTTATATTATCTGCCACCAAAATAAAATAAAGTCATCTTAATGTATTATGTCCAACACTGACGTTAAAAATTCGCCCGGTAATTTTACCATCTTTGTTTATACAACTACTGCATAAGGTATGTATGCGACTGTATACAAAGGCATCAAAACACTTTTGTTAGTGTATTATAAAACTCGCGTTTTAGATGGTTCATGAAACAACACATTGAATATATCTACACAATCGGGTACAATCGCACCATCATTCCAGCCATAAGACAACCAGTGCCAGATAACAATAATTATGGTGATGTGTAAACAAACATTACTACCTACTTGTACATTTTTGTCCCCAATTTAATTTTTAAAAAGTATAAAAATGTCCACACTTATAATATACGGATTATAAAGATTTTGGGGTAAAAAAATGACGCAATTTTTTTTCCTTCCATCCTTTCTGCGAGTGCAGACAGTTTTAATACAATAATTATAGACATTTTTATATTTCGACTTTACTGTATTTAAACGTTTTGAATAAATTTTTAGTACTCATGCGTATTTTTTTTAAAGCGGTCATTTTTATACGTCATCATGTTTACTTATACTCAAATGGCGTATAAAGCTGTCACAGTTCGAGTCCGTAACCGTACCATACCTAATGCCGACTTACTTGTATTTTCTATCTGGCTCGCCCACATCAATACGCGTAGGCACACTGGTTTGGTCAAATGAGAATCATTCTATATTCACGTTAAGGTGGATTTATACTAAACTAGCGAATGCTCATTCTATCCCCACTCTACGAAATTCGTTCGCTACACAAAACGTAATTCGTCGAAATTCTTTGATTTCGTAGAGCGAGCATTTGCTCGTTTGGTGTAAACCACCCTTTACCGCTCGACGCAACAACACAAGAGATTAAAAATTCATATCTCTCATAACCATAAGCGTTGCGGATGAAAGACATTTTTTGAACTCAGTTTTAAATTAAAGCCACAACACGTGATTTCGCTGAAGCCTCGTCTCCATTCGTCATATTTTTCACAGAGCGTTTTCAATTAACAACAGCAGGTACTATTTCTAAAAACGAACAACAGATTAGTAATTTTGTACATTTCTAAAAGTCTGTGTTTACTATGTGCGTGAAAATACTAATAAATCACAGGCAAAGTTTAGGGTAAGTTTTATATTACGAGTAAGTACTTTTAGTTTATTCGATGAAACGCGAGGTAAGATTATGAATATTTCATCATGGGGAATAGACAGATGTGACACTTGCCCGTTACACTCTTAAGCTGGGTTTACACGGGCTTAGTAGCTAATGCTTAGTACTTGTCACTTACACTTGTGAACTGTGTGTAAACATGTTGTATAAGTGCTTAGTATTAGTACAACTGCAAGTGCAAGTGATTAGAAGTCTATCCTATTTACTAAGCGACAAGCACCTACCCCCAACTAAAAATTTACTAATACTTGTCACTTGTCGAGTAGTGTAAACATTTAATGACAAGTGCATTCTGATTAGTGATTAGGTACTTAAAGCAATCGAAGTGTTCTGTTTACTTTGTTTTCCGAGTCAAATTCACAGGAAAATATAATAATGGCGTCGGAAAGATGGAATTCAGAAACTACAATTATGTTTATTCAGGTGTTCAAATCATTTGAGTGTTTATGGAACCAGAAATCACACTCTCTTTGATCTGCGGTTTCTAGCTCTCTTAACAGATTTGCAGAATTTCCTTCTCTTCTCAGCAACCACTGTCTTGTCCATAAACGCTTATTTTTGAACACTTCTCCTTGCAGATCTTATATTATAGACATTAAAATAATATTAGAGTAATGCCTAAAAACATTTTTTAACACTAGTCTTCGGCGATAATCCATGGCGAGATCTTATAAACTAATACCATTTACTAATACCAATGTGTAGACGGTTCCTTGCCACTTGTCACTGTACATATAAGTCCCTAACCACCTACACTAATGACAAGTACTAAGCCCGTGTAAACCCAGCATTAGGCACTGGTCTCACGGCAAGCTACTAAGCGATGAACTATCGGCTATAAACACGAACAAAAGATACGCACTTCCGTGTAAATAAAAGAGACACGATACTCGCCCAGCTATCAGCTATCACCGCCGGGCGAGCATCGCTGCTCTTTTTTACACGGGAGCGCGTATCTTTTGTTCGTGCTTATAGCCGATAGTTCATAGCTTAGTAGCTTTGAGACCAGTGCCTTAAGCCTACTTAGTACAGTTACCTTAAGTTATATCGGAGCTACCACAGTGCTCAAAAATATCTGATCATGTACTCTAACACCATGACATTAGATGCATGCTCAGATATTTGTGAGCAACCTGGCCGCTCTGGATGCTTAGCCAAGTTGCCAATCGCTTAGTCGCTTAGTAGTAATGATGTGCCTATGGAAACTTTCCTATGTTGCGAAATGTTCTCAAGTGAAATTTTCGTGAAAATTTCCGAAACATTCTCCAGACCTTGAAACAATGGAAATTTATGAAAATGAAATCCTATCCACCCACAGAAATATTAGAGTGAGTAACGAGTACAGTCATACTATACAACACCGGTTTTGATAACAACCGGTTTTTATAGATTTGGCCAAGACTTGATAAAATTCATAAATTTCAATAATTTCCGCGAAAATTATTCCGAAATATTTCGCGGAAAATTTCATTTCCATAAATCTTTACATTATTTTTGTAGTAAAAATAGATTAATAAACTGCTTATACTCGTACTATAATAATATTCCATTACACTGCGAATAGAGGTTCAATTTGTGAAGAGAAAAAACCGGCCAAGAGTATGTGGGGCCATGCTCTGTGTAGGGTTCCGTAGTTATTCAAAAACATTATGTTCGAAATAGTTCTATTTTAAAGTATTCCTTAACCTCAATATTCATGATGTTTTCCATATTTGACAATTCACGATTTTTTTTGTTTCGGATCCGGAGAGGATATTTGCGAAAATATTGACTTTAGAAAAATACTTTCTCTTGAGACCCTTATTCTTTCTGAAAGACCTATTCAACGACTATAGGAACACAGTAAAATAAAAAAATCATTCCCACTTTACGTGTAGGGGAGGTACCTGATTTTTTAAATATTTTATTGTACCATTTTGTCGGCATGATTACGAGGCAAACCTGTACCAATATTCAAATATCTAGTACTAACAGCCAATGAGCCTATGCTGCGGACAGACAGGCGGACCATGGACAGACGGACATGGCGAAACTATAAGGGTTCCTAGTTTACTACGGAACCCTAAAACAAGATTACCGAAGCAGTGATACAGTGACAAATTATAAACACAACTGTGGAATTTGGTCTAAGTCATTTTTATACGAATCTGCTGAGAAAATGGAGCTAGCGACATGGTGGAATACCTTTTTTCCAGAAACAAAACTAGGAAAAATTGCTGATAGAATAATAATTGTGAAAATTCGATTACGTACTAGCTCGCTAGAGTCTTAAACCTAAATCCTCAACATAGCTTTTGTTCGTTTAATTTAAGAAGTAGGTAAGGAAGTGGTGTCCACAATGTTTTTGTTGACGTTCAAGTCTGTTGGTGTTTATTTTTGGTTTTATAATTTATAACATACTTTCTAGTTCTCGCAATACTCCTTTAATAACTGTACATATAAATTTCCATAGAAATTTACTATGAAAATTTCGGAAATTCAAGAAATTTATCGAACATGTTCTTTATTGAAAGACATACAATTTTTGATTGTACATTATATCATGTATTTGATAGTTGAAAATATAAATTTCCATGAAACGCGTCCTTGTTATTAGCTGTTTAAAAATATTTTTTAAATTTCCAGGTTTTGAAATGTTCTCGAAAGTTTCGATGGAAATTTTCCTACACTTTTGAAAGTTTCCGCAATTTGCACATCATTACTTAGTAGCGTATCCTAGTTTACCCTCTCTGTCACTCTTTCATATTAGTGCGACAAAGACAGTTAGCTGCCTTTCATTTACGATTAACGATTAAGCGTTAGCAATTGGCAACTTGTCTAAGCACCCTGGTATATTAAGGTGCGATCGCACCAATGCTAATAAATCGGCGACGGTACGAAATCGCAGTGACGTATCGTATCCGTAACGTTTTTGCCGCATGCCCTCCAACACTGCTCAAAAATGGTGACGTACGGAATCGCAGTCATGTGTCATAAATGTCAGGTGTTACGTACACATTTCGTTAGCTATTCTCGTTAATTATCCACTTAGGTACAATCAAATGATTTTGAACGCTGCATCATTGCGTATTTTAAGCAGCGGTGTGGGAAACATGCGACAAAAACATTACGGATACGATGCGTCACTGCGATTCCGTACTGTCACAGATTTTTGAGCAGCGGTCTGGGGAGCATGTGGCAAAAACGTTACGGATACGATGCGTCGCTGCGATTTCGTACTGTCACAGTTTTTTGAGCAGCGGTCTGGGGAGCATGCGACAAAAACGTTACGGATACGATGTGTCACTGTGATTCCGTACTGTCACAGTTTTTTGAACAGCGGTCTGGGGAGCATGCGACAAAAACGTTACGGATACGATGCGTCGCTGCGATTTCGTACTGCCACAGATTTTTGAGCAGCGGTCTGGGGAGCATGCGGCAAAAACTTTACAGATCGATGCGTCGCTGCGATTTCGTATTGCCACAGTTTTTTGAGCAGCGGTCTGGGGAGCATGCGGCAAAAACGTTAGAGATACGATGTGTCACTGCAATTCCGTACTGTCACAGTTTTTTGAGCAGTGGTCTGGGGAGCATGCGGCAAAAGCGTTAGAGATACGATGTGTCACTGCAATTCCGTATTGTCACAGTTTTTTGAGCAGCGGTCTGGGGAGCATGTGGCAAAAAAGTTACGGATACGATGCGTCGCTGCGATTCCGTACTGTCACCGTTTTTTGAGCTTTGGTGCGGTCGCACCTTTAGATAGCGACTACATTTTGACGATGACTGTACCCTCGTACAGGCTAAGTCCCTGTAGATCAAGATCTCACGCACGAGTGATGTTCTGTCATCCCCTATTAGGCATCGTTGAAGTGCAAAGTGCAATTATGTGCATGTGCATCCGCTCCGGTAGGTACTATATAGCGCCTTAGTACTCTGCTGCCCGAAGTTCGACGTTGTGCAATCAAATATATTTGGTATATTTGAATACAGGAAGCATACCGTGTATGTAAAATAACATTTCGTTTTCAAAAAAACTTAAAAAAATGAGAATATTATCAATTCTCAGAAGTCTCTACTGGGTGGACCGATTTTATTGATTTAAACTTTCACGATTATCACTCATATTTTAAACCGATTTTGGACCGATTTTGCTGATTTTTATTTTATTTGAAAGCTGATACTTACAGATTGATAAAATTTTAATTCGGTTCTAATAATGACATTCATGAGAAAACTATATACCTAGGTACCTAAGTCTTAAATTTGCATTAGGCATCTGTACGACAATTAGCAGTGTATTGTTAGACTCCGTAGCCTATTTGGCAGCTTTTGAAGCTGGAGGTTCCGGGTTCGAATCCCGGCGAGGGCAGTAAGCATTTGAGTTTAGATTATTAGATCGTTATGAAAAAGATGATAATAAAATATTAATTTATTAATGATTTTGAACTCCTTTTAGTATCGATTCAATTGTGTAACCATAAGAGAAAACGACCCTTCCATTAATTTTGGTCAATCTCTGTATATTTGTCCCTATTTTGGAGTTTTCGTATTTCGCCTATTAAAATCTGTTCAAGGTGATTGATATAGATTTTTTTCAATTTCATATGATCAATTGAATTGAATTTCAATGATCTTCTATCAGCATTTTGATAACACCATGTATGTTCATAAATTCATAATGTATTATATATATATATATCATTCCTCAGTATTCACTAGCCTTAATTGCGCTTACCAAATCACTATTTAACCCATAATATAAGTTAAAAATACTTACTAAAAAATAAGGAAATAATGATTACTAAAAATAGAATATTGTGAGAATTGGGTCTACAGATTTTTGATATCGTATAATACACTTATCCACGTAATGGTAGGTATGTCTACAACGTAAGAGGTAAACTGTATTATAATAACAAGGCACGTTATTAATTATAGGCACAAATTGTGTAATTACCGTAACAGTGAGAATATGAGTTAAATAACCTATTTTCTTTTAAATGAATAATAAGCATAGTCATGACTAGAGGGCGAAGTACCGGTAGCAAATTTCACACTAAATGTATGGAGTCGCCTAAGTAATGAATGAATGAATAGCGAATGAATGATTAATTATGTGCAATATTTTTTATGAACTTATATAAATTATTTTACGAGCATACAAATAAAATGTAAATGCTGTTAATATCTATAATACATCATAATAATATATGTTTTCTTATCAAAACATTAACTACTAGACTAAGAAGTTAATACATCTGCCAAACGATATATTATTTTCAGTGCCATTTAATTACAATGGACCATACAATTAAAAAAGAAATTGAAAATAACCCGAAACATTTACGATATTAAATTTAGGTGTTCCAGAAATCGTTTAATGAAAATGAATGTTAAGTACTTATTTCCAATTTACGAGCCTACTCGTACCTATACCATATTAAGTAGATTAGGTAAATGAATAATTTTAATATTCAAGCCAAAAATAATAATTATAAAACCGGCCAAGTGCGAGTCGGACTCGTGCGCAAAGTGTTCCGTACCATTATCAATTTATTATAAAAAAAATACAGTTAAATTAACCTACCTCAAAAACTATAAGAGATAATTTAATCAAACCAAAAATCGTTGATAGAGTTTATTAATGTGCATAATATATATATTCTTTTGAATTTTATATCGCGTAGTTTAAAAAAATAGAGGGGGGGGGACACATTTTTCAGACTTTGAGAGCTGATATCTCGAAAACGATTTGCTTAAATAAAAATGAGATGTATAAACCTTGACATCATTTTCATAGACCTTTCTATTAATACCCCACACGCTTATATACAACTAAAAAAAAATTTCTATCCCTCAGTTACATGTATGGAGGGCCCCCAGCCCCACCCCAATGGTTCTTTTTACAATTTAGTATCATAATCCTGTAGCGGTTTATACAACACATTATCCTTACCAAATTTCGTTACTGTAGCATTTATAGTTTCCGAGTAAATCGGCTGTGACAGACGGACAGACGGACAGACGGATATGACGAATCTATAAGGGTTCCGTTTTGCCATTTTGGCTACGGAACCCTAAAAAACGACTCCATACCTTTTGTGTGAAATTTGCCACCGGTACTCCGTCCTCCAGCCATGAAACCAGGGTGCTTAGACAAGTTGACAATCGCTAACGCTTAATGTCAATCGTAAGCGAACGGCAGCTAACTGTCTTTGTCGCACTAATTATGAAAGTGACAGAGAGGGAAAACTATGATACGCTACGAAGCGATTGGCAATCACGACACGGTTTTCTCGTGTAAGGCTTGTCCCGGGTTCGAATCCTGGTCGGGGCATCAGTTTCATTTGTAATACATTTGAATACAAACTATCATGAATGGCATTCTTATGAAGAATACATTTGAATACAATACAAGTAATAATACAATACTCCAAAACTCTTACTGCCGTCACCACGAGGTGGAAAAGGAAGACTAGACAGATCACAATGTTAAATCTTTACTTACCATTCTTACGAACTATGTATAATTTAAAATACGAGCTTTTTATTCAATATTCGAGTAGCCTTGTTCTTGCCTAGTCATTGTAATGGTTGAATAAATGATGGATATGCCGTACACATGGAAACAAGTCCGCAATTTTAAAATGTCGATTTAATTTGATATTGATTGTACGTATCTTTGACTTTATAAGCGTGAACAATGTCAAGGTCGGAATTATATTAGATTTGTATTAATCAACCAATTGGACGTCCACTGCTGGACTTAGGCCTCTCCTATTACTATGCGAACGGACGCATTAGGAGGTAAATGGGCTAATCAACTTTTACATCGACATATTTTCTGTCTCCTGCGTTACTTTTCATGAACTTACAAATGTACGTTAATTAATACTATACATTAATCAACTTTTACATCGACATATTTTCTGTCTCCTACGATACTTTTCATTAATTGACGTACATTTGTAAGTTCATGAAAAGTAACGCAGGAGACAGAAAATAATTATGTCGATGTAAAAGTTGATTGGCCTATTTACAATAAAAAGCCGTTGGAATCTAAATGTATCGATGTGAACTTGTGTGAGGCCTAACGTATGTCCAATTTATAAGCAATTTTTCTAGCAAACTTAATAAAATTGTTACCTGCGTTCATCATCATCATCATCAGCCTATGATAGTCCACTGCTGGACGTAGGCCTCTCCTATTAACTATGCGTATAGGCGCATTAGGAGGTAAATGCCCATAATCGCCACGCTGGGCAAGCGGATTGGCGATCGCAGTAATGTGTGACTTGTGATGACGCTGCTGCCCATCATCAATATTTTGTCAAATAGTGGTCAGTGACACTTCAATCCCTTAGTCGACTCTTACGACACCCGACGGAGGAGTTGGGGTGGTGAGAAATGTATTCACCTGCGTTACGGGACAAAATAACTAATTTCGATCGAAAAGTTGATTGTCCCAAAAAACCATAATCGCCACGCTGGGCAATCGGGTTGACGATCACAATAATATGTCTGCCCATCATTAATATTCAATTAACGAATATTCAGAAACACTGTCGACTCTTACGATACGGGTTGATTACATTTATTTATTCAATAAAATACTTATGTAACCTAACCCCCTCATTCATAAACGTCTTCTGACTTAAAAGCCGCTAAGGTCAATGCGGGTAAGTCCGTCATTCAGGAAAGTCCGTCTACCAACTGATTTCCGGCCCTAATTGAACAGTATAGAGGCTGGCCCATTCAAATCGGTCAGTATGGAAAAGTCTGAAACTATAAGACTTACGAAGATCTGTCCTTAGAAACCATGTCATCGATTTTAATAATCTATACTGCGTTGAGAAATATAAAAAAAATGTTTTTCTTAAAATTTACAAAATAAACACCTAGTCAAATAAATGTGAGTACGTTAAAACAATGAATTCCATTTAGACATCATGTTTCTTAGAGACATTTATTGCTTAAGACCCACATAACGATATCTTAATAGAAATATTGTAAGTTTATTTTTTCAAAATAACCGGGTTCGATTCCCTAGTACTGTACCCAAACAGTTTTTTTATTTCAAATGTATGAATACAGTTTTTCTTTTTATCAAAATCTGTGACATGGTTCCTAAGAACAAATCGTCGTATGTCTTATAGATTCAGACTTTCCCATACTGACCGATTTGAATGGGCCACCCTGTATAAGACGCACATGACGGACTTTCCTTCAAAATAAAATATGCCGGACTTAGCCGCACTGACCTTAAGTATTGTTTGTCCCTTTCGGTCTTATAGACATATTCATAAGTTGGAAAGGGACCAACATTACCGGTTTACAAAGTAATGAGACGTTTACGAATAAGGGGGTAAGAACGTAACATTGGTTTGCCGGGAACATTATTACCGTCATAACGATAAATATCTGCCGTTAAATCGAAGGTAAATATTTACCGATTGTAAAAATGACAAGCATAAAATTAGGGAAAATTAACGATGCTCATAACCGTTTTGTAAACATCGTTCTTTGGCGTTTATGTGCCTTTACCATGCATTTTCGACTATGATTTGTCAGCAGGAGGTTCCGGGTCCAAATCCTGGCGAAGGCATTGTTCGTGTATTTATTTATCACAAATATTTGTTCCTTGGTCATGGCTGTCTATCTATTTAAGTATCTGTATGTATCTATCTATTATATATAGGTATCGTCGCCTGGTACCTTCACAAGCCTTAATTACATATAGATACTTAAATACATAGACAGCCATGGCCAAGCAACAAATATTTGTGATACCTAAATAAACAGGTACACAAATAAAGAACTTGCCTGGATTCGAACCCGGAACCTCCAGTTTCGTAGGCAGAGTCACTACCAACTGGGCTACGGAGGCTGATAAAGAATGATTTTTCATCATGATTATTAAAAATAACTTTTGAACTTTCCTTGTACGAAGATCGAAAAATGAAGGCACGTGAGATATATGGTTGTGCCTCGCTGCAAGACGCCTTCTCTTACCGCACAAACTCTTTTTCTGTCATATTGCTTTTAAATGTAGGTATCATTAAAACACACACCTAAAATAAAACATCTCATCTCATTTAATATAAAAACCATTCAAATTCATAATTAAAATTGACGCACCATTATGTTTTCCCATTGAAATATAATTACATTTCACATCTAACGTAATTAATCTACCTTTTACAAAAACGGCAAAACGCGGAAATTAATTAAATCGCGCGAACGAAATTAGGCGACGAGTACTATGACAATGGTAGTCACCAAAGAGGAAAAACAAAGGTGGAATTGAAATTCAAATGCTTGAAGCTCAGTGACGGCTTGTAATTACGACCTGTTTAGGACAAAAAGGCGTAACCGACTAAGAATTTCATAGTCACTTGTGCTTTTTTGTTGGAGCGTTTGGATGCAAGCTGCGATGAAAGCGGTAATTAATACGACCGTTGTCGGCTATGTACATATGCTTTTTCGTCTTATTCCGGTGATATACGGTGAAAATATGAATAAATGTTAGTGATGGGCCTATTAGGCCGACTAGTCGGCCGATTAGCCGGCCGTTTGAAAGACGATCAGTCGGCTAGTCGGCCTAATAGTCATACCGAATGACTACATTAAATTTAAACAGTACATCACGACACAAGTGCAAAAAACATGAAATTCGAAACGAGTGGCGATGTGACTGAAGGGAGTGTTTTAAATCGACACGATTTACGAATTTCCTTTTTGCACGTGTCTCGTACGATGTTTTTTAGTACAGATGGCTCTCCGAAGTTTTGGACCTGTCGTAAAATGAGCCGTTTCTCACACTAACGCGTAAAAAGGCACCATCTGTACTAAAAATGTAATTTTAGGTATATGACTGAATTGGCGTTTTATGTCGACTAGTTGAAAACCTAAAATTGTCAATGTAGAAGACCACTACATTTCAAATAACTTTGAATAAACCTTAAAATAATCTATTCATATACTTTCAATTAGCACTAAAGAATCTTCAAATTCTTTGCTTTAATGTAAATAGCAAAACAAAAACTCCAAATTAAACAAAACTTTCGATAAATCAGTTCAACAACTGCACGAGTTTTATTAATTATAACTCGATACAAGATTCGATATCGGCAACATGTTATGAAATACATCACCACCAACTCGCTCAAAGTCGTTCAGTTGGCTCGCAAATTGATTTTAGTAAGTTTGATAAAGTTTTCGGTAAGCCCGCGCCGGTGGTGCAAGTGACAAGCGAATGACAGTTTATTAGAAAACAAGTTAAGTGTAAACAAATAAAAATGAGAAAAAGTTTGAAATTTTGCGGGCTGAGAATTCATTACATGCCAAAAAACTTAACGTCATTATTGAAATTCGTCTGGTATACATTGTATATGCACCAGTAACTTTACGTTAACTTGCTATCCATTTAATTCGTACCAAAGCCGTGCGAGCGTGATGGCTAGAAAGTAAATTACGTACCAAAACACGGTGTAAATCTCATAGAATAGAATTTGTCTTTTATTTTATTTTTATTTTACTTATTTGGCGTATCAACAGCAGTACATAAGAATTTCTGTAACTTAATTAGTTGTCTATTATATTCGGACTTTGAAGACGTTGCAATCATTCCTTTTAACAAAAATAATTCTCTAAACTGTACAATTTACATACATAGATTAAATCTAACTAATCTACTTAACCTAACCTATATCTAAGATTGGCCCTTATGCCATTGTACCGAGGATGCTGGCGGCATTTCCTCGCTGTATCGCAACACTGACGCGTTGTACGAGGAAGTCGCCTGCTCTTCGGTCTTTAGCTACGTCAACCAGACGTTAAAATAATTTAATTTTCTGACGAGTCGAGTAAACTTTGTTACTTACTAGGCATTGGCTATTATTTCGAGCACCTTACTCTAAAATCACTATCTATCAAAAAAACCGTTCTTCATTGAAATTTGTTGCATTTGGTACTGAAATTGTTTGCAAATATTATACAAAGATTGGATAAAATTAAACATACTAGGTACGGTACCTAGCTTTTATAAGGCGTTGCACGCTTTCTATGCGAGTATGTAAGGTTCTGGTAGAATATCAGCGATGCGGCTTGCCGCATCAACATGCTGAGCCAGCGTCTATTCTCTGCCACGACACATGGTCAAAACAACCTAATCTATTTTTTGTTTGTAATTCTTCTGCAAGTTAGCTTTAAGTTGTATGCCTTTTCTTTGTTATTTTCTCTGTTTTTATACCTACCATGTAAGTTATGAAAATTGAATAAAGTCTTTATCTATATATCTATCTATTTGCTCAAAAAATATTTGATAAAGCAATTTGAAATGTTCCACAAAAACATCATTTATAAAATACTGTATTTTAAAGAGATTTGACTTCCACTTTAAGAAGATCATTTGAACACAATATACTTAATTATTTATTTCCGCGACAGCTACTTACTTGCCTAAAACTACGCTGGTCCAACTCCTCTATTCCTCGCTTTCATGGGAATAATAAAGCTTGAGAAAATATGACTATACGTTCCTTATTGCGGGTCTATCACTCAACTAGTTCTTCTATCACTTACTAGAGATCTTTACATATCTAGTAGTTAAGAATATAGATGCAATATTCCCAACTTGTACAATTTTTGTTATACTTACTTCTTTAATGGATGTTACTTTAATAAGGTTATTCAGGGACCGGATACCGCTATGTTACTTTAGAAGAATTATTTCTTTAGGTGCATTCTCTCGATTAGCATCATAAAAACAGAAGGTGTTTATTTTTTTTCATTTGAGTTGGTTTGATTCAAAAGTGCTTGTTGATATGCCTATATGTATAAATAAAGAATCGTTTGACTTTGACCATTCGTTACATATTGGACTGAATAAAAGAGGTCTTTGCCCAGTAGTGAACTGTCAGAGGCTGAGTGAGTAGCAGATAATGTGATTCTTGCATATTATAACTTTGTATTTAAAAGCCAACTCCTTAGCACTTAAGTTAGTTTAGTGTTATCGTTAGCTTTAAGTTTAAGGATGGGGACTGAAAACCAGCGGCCTCACTGAGTCCTAATCCAATTTACTTCACAAACATATATTTACTATTATGTTTGTTTACCAATGTTTGTGTGAGTGAATAAATTTCATTTAATTCACTTACTACTCTGCTTTACAATTTTATTTGTTAAATGGAAAAATATTTTCCCAAAAACAGTCATGTTTGCCTTGAAAGTTTTAAAATTATTTCTTTTTGAGGCATGGAAGCCTTAAAATGTTTCAATTAGGGATGAATGAACGCTACAATCCTGCGAATAAAATATTCCTCAATATTTGCATTGGAAATAAACGCATTTTTGTTGGATAATTTAATTTTGTTTCGTCCTTTTAATATATATAATGCTTTAGAAAAAGTTGATATAATTGAACAAAAGGGTCGTCTTATTTTTCGCTTCTAATGAGTTTTCTTTTCATGTCTTTTTAGGGTTCCGTAGCCAAAATGGCAAAAACGGAACCCTTATAGATTCGTCATGTCCGTCTGTCCGTCTGTCCGTCTGTCCGTCTGTCCGTCTGTCACAGCCAATTTACTCGGAAACTATAAATGCTACAGTAACGAAATTTGGTAAGGGTATGTGTTGTATTACCCGCTACAGGATTATGATACTAAATTGTTAAAAAAGCCATTGGGGTGGGGGCCCTCCATACATGTAACTGGGGAATAAAAAATTTTTTTTAGTTGTATATAAGCGTGTGGGGTATTAATAGAAAGGTCTTTGAAAATGATATGAAGGTTTATACATTTCATTTCTATTTAAGCAAATCATTTTCGAGATATCAGCTCTCAAAGTATGAAAAATGTGTCCCCCCCCCTTTATTTTTTAAACTACGCGATATAAAATGCTAAAAAAAATATATGTTATGCACATTAATAAACTCTATCAACGATTTTTGGTTTGATTAAATTACCTCCTATAGTTTTTGAAGTAGGTTGATTTAACTGTATTTTTTAATAATATTTTGATAATGGTACGGAACCCTTTGCGCGCGAGTCCGACTCGCACTTGGCCGGTTTTTTTGTACAATCTTATTTTAATAAGCGGTTTCAAATAGGTATATTTATTTTGTGATTTCTAGTTATTTACTTAAATTTATTAGTATAAATATTGTCGACAATCCTGGACCCGAATGGGCCTGAGTATGTAAATATAATAATTTTATATCTAACAATCATTTTGTGTTTTCTGAGATGTTGACTGCAGGGATCGGAACCGTTCTCGATTAACCATTTGATATTGTTCTTTAACCGTTATTAATTCCGTTCGTATTAGTAACGGTTAACTACGATAAAGGTTTTGTAGATGAACACAATATTTCTGGTTCACAATATTCAAGATGAACGGAAAAATTCCGTTCTTTGACATAACGGTTTTGACAAGAACATTATATGATTTATATGAAAGAACAAAACTTTTCTGGTTACCGTTACTAGAGATGAACGAAAAATAAAGTTCCGTGAACCATTATTAAACTGTTCGCGATGACGTAAACATGCCGACACTCGCTCTCTCTTTTCCACGCGAATATAGTTCGTATTTTTATTTCATTTGACTAGCCATTTAGGTTTGACGTGTGGTATTGGCCGCATGATGAAAAAGGTTTAAATTGAATTAAGTGAAAGGATGCAATATGTGCTAGCAATTCTGGCGCCTCCTAGCGCCGTCGACGGGAACTTGCCTGGAAATTGGTTACCTGACAACGTGTTGTTGACTGGGCTGTCAATGTTTTTTCCGACATAATGTTCATATTGAATAATCATTAAAATTAAGTTTTGAGTATTAAGTTAAGCTGAAGTCTAATGATCTAACATGTGTTAATTTTAGAGTTTAATGAGAAGGAGGTAAGACGGAGGAGTAAGACGCCCGATGTTGGTCTACTACCGGCACCTGTCTTGTAATATCGGCTCGGCTCCTTGGTAAATAAATATATATACTTACTATAACCTGCACTTATTGCATTCATACTCCTAATACCTACGCAGTTATGGGTGCATACCATTCGTCTTGAATAGTCAACATAGTGATAGGTACGATACGTGAATTGCTCAAGAAGACAGTTGCAGTTCCTATTATTTCCCTTAATGGAACCCCGATGCTTGGAGTCGCGTTCTGTTGGCGTCAGGTGAGCTTAGCACAACTAGCAATATGGCGTTGCTGGCTACATTCCGCCGGACGCAAAATGACTTTGTCCCACAATTACGTATGTTGTTTTGTTATGAATTCATTACCTATATCGTAACTGTGGAATGTCTTCTCAAAAGGGCTTATTTCCACTTTGTCAATAGAGATAATTTCTCTTATGGAAATATAGAAAAAATAAGGTTGTACGTTGTTTCATAGACAAAATTTTCGCAGAATATTGGTTCATAGAAAATGTTTCTCGTATTTTCATTTCATAGAATGATCATTTTTCAGAGCTTTTACATTGTATAATCTGGTTTTGTATATTTTTTATTGTTCAAATATGTAGTTCTTAGAATTTCATTTCATAGCATATTCAATCAAATATTATTAATTCGTATAGTATTTTTTGTCTAGAACAGTTGTTTCAAAAGCTGAATATTCATAGAATGTTGTTTGTCATTGTATCAAACTTAATATGTTTTATTCAGTCGTAATTAAACTATAGAATTATCATTACATACCATTATACAAATACAAAAGAAATACCTTTGTCTAAAGAATTTTAGTAAGCGATTTAGACCTGGGAACCGGTCGACGAAGCCCCGCTGCGCGGGGCTTCTATTTCTGCTCTAAGGGATAAAAGGTACCTAACGAACCTATCCAGGTTACAGCAGGGGAGGTACAAATTTGTTGTTTTTTAATGCGGGGGGCTCCGCCCCCCGAGCCCCCCTTGTGGGGGGCTTCGTCCCCCCGTCCCCCCTTATTTTGGTGTCGCAAGGATGACGATACGTAAACAATTAATTAAAAGTAAGAAGGTATTTTATTTATCCGGGAAACTACGCTCGAAACCTAACCAATCCAAGTCGGTTTTACCCTGATTTATTACTTGGATTGGTTAGGTTTCGAGGCTAAAACAGATTGAAAAGCTAACTAACCTAACCTACCCTACCTAACCTACTTTGCCTACAATCTACCTACTTTTTCTGGTAGCAGTTTGGTTTTTTTAGAGGGAGGGCGAATCAGTGTATAAGAAACAAAATACTTACATGAAATATGACTCATTAGGTAAGAATATTATATAAACTAGTAACTATAAAACAACAATCTATGAAATAAGTGCCTACAAAACAAAAATACATGAAATGTAATTCTAGTGTTTGGTTACTTTGTAAAGTAAAAAAGTTAGATAGCAATATACATGGAACTGAATGTCTGTGAAATATGTTTTAAGCAATTGAATAGTCTATGAAACAATAATATTGGAACAGAAAGTATATGATCCAAATAATATATGAACAAATTTCTGTGAAACGAAATTCTATGAAACTTCTGTCTATGAAACAGTGTGCCACCAAAAAATAATCCTTATTGCCAGAGTAGAAATAAGCCCTTTTGAAAAGACACAATGCTGAGTTTACACTTGCAAGTTATTGCCGCAAGTTTTGAGACGCAAATCATCATCATCATCAGCCTATGATAGTCCACTGCTGGACGTAGGCCTCTCCTATTTACTATGCGTAAAGGCGCATTAGGAGGTAAATACCCATAATCGCCACGCTGGGCAAGCGGATTGGCGATCGCAGTAGTATGTCCACTATGATGACTCTGCTGCCCATCATCAATCTTTTATCAAATAATAGTCAGTGCCACTTCAATCCCTTAGTCGACTCTTACGACACCCACAGGAGGAGTTGGGGTGGTGACAAAATATATTCTTACTGCCGTCACCACACGGCAAATATTGGTAGGAATTAGTGGCAAATATCTACAACTCTTTTTTTCAAAACTTGCAGGGTCGCGTTTTATAAAGTTACAATTTACAATTTGCCGTTTGTCTCTCTTTCTAGCCAATATATTATGTGCGTGCGTTAGAGAGGCAAACAGCGAAATTGTAAAATGAAACTTTATAAAACGCGACCCTGGTCTAAACTCGGCTTAGCTCGTTACTTCCGCAGTTGTGATCTTGAACTCTATTAACATCGTAGTAAAGTTCAAATTTAAACGAACAATTCTTTGGCGAATGAAAGTATATTTTCTGTTTATCTGTCCATCCGTCTGTCTGTATGTCTGTTTCTTTCTCTGTCTGTCTGATTGTTTGTCCGTCCGTCTGTCCGTCCGCTTGTTTCCGCAAAGAAACATATATCGACCGGTTATTACTTGAAATGGTTGCCTTTTCAATTATTCTGGCTGTAAGATATTTTTAGGGTTCTGTAGTAAATTAGGTACCCTTACATTTTCGCCATGTCCGTCTGTCTGTCTGTATGTCTGTCTGTCTGTTCATCTGTCTATCCGTTGTCTGTCTGTTTGTCGGTCTGTCTGTCTGTCTGTCTGTCCGTCCGGCTGTCTGCCCGTTTATTTCTGCAAAGAAACATATTTCGACTGGATATTATTTAAAATTGTTGCCTTTTCAATTATTCTGGCTGTAAGTACTTTTTACGGTTCTGTAGTAAATTAAGAACCCTTACATTTTCGCCATGTCCGTCTGTCTGTCTGTATGTCTGTCTGTCTGTTCATCTGTCTATCCGTTGTCTGTCTGTTTGTCGGTCTGTCTGTCTGTCTGTCTGTCCGTCCGTCTGTCTGCCCGTTTATTTCTGCAAAGAAACATATTTCGACCGGATATTACTTGAAATGTCTGTCTGTCTGTATGTTTGTCTGTCTGTTCATCTGTTCATCCCTCTGTCTGTCTGTTTGTCTGTCTGTCTATCTGATGGTCTGTCCATCTGTCTGTCTGTTCATCTGTCGATCTTTCCGTCCGTCTATCTGTCTGTCTGTCTGACGGTCTGTCCGTCTGTCTGTCTGTTCATCTGTCGATCTTTCCGTCCGTCTGTCTGTCTGTCTGTCTGTCCGTCTGGCTGTCTGTTTATTTGTCGATCTTTCCGTCTGTCTGTCTGTTTGTCTGTTCATCCGTCGATCTTTCTGTCTATCCGTCTATGTGTCTGTCTGTATGTCTGTCTGTCTGTTCATCTGTCCATCCGTCTGTTTGTCTATCTGTCTGTCTGTCTGACCGTGTGTTTGTATGTCTGTTTGTCTGTCGGTCTGTATGTCTGTCCGTCCGTCTTTCCAACCGTTTATTTCTGCAAAGAAACATATTTCGACCGGATATTATTTAAAATGGTTGCCTTTTCAATTATTCTGGCTGTAATTACTTTTTACGGTTTTGTAGTAAATTAGGAACCCTTACATTTTCGCCATCTCCGTCTGTCTGTCTGTTTGTCTGTCTATCTGACGGTCTGCCGTCTGTCTGTTCATCTGTCGATCTTTCTGTCTATCTATCTGAGTGTCTGTCTGTGTGTCTATGTGTCTGTATGTCTGTCTGTCTGTTCATCTGTCCATCCGTTGTCTGTCTGTTTGTTTGTCTGTCGGTCTGTATGTCTGTCCGTCCGTCTGTCTGCCCGTTTATTTCTGCAAAGAAACATATTTCGACCGGATATTACTTGAAATGATTGCCTTTTCAATTATTCTGGGTGTAAGTACTTTTTATGGTTCCGTAGTAAATTAGGAACCCTTACAATTTCGTCATGTCAGTCTGTCTGTCTGTTCGTCCTCCGTCTGACAGTCTATCTATCTGTTGGTTAGTCCTTCTTTCCATCCATCTATTCTTGGATCCGTCTAGAAATAGAAATAATTCTTAACAAACACAAAAAAAAAACAATGTCCAGTAACAAAAAATAAAAATAAATTATGCGTTATTTCCGCAATTGTGATTAAGAACTCTGTTAATAACATTTTAGAATTCAAATTTAAACGAGCTTTTTTGTTACTGGCTGTGAAAGCGTTAACACTTTTTTCGTTAAAAAAAATTGTTATGATCGGGCATAGTTCAAATAAAAAAATAAAAAACCCTTATAGTTTCGCCATGTCCGTCTGTCCGTCTGTCTGTCCGTTAGTCCGTCTGTCTATCCGTCAGCATACTCTTCTTAGCATGGTGCTAGAGTGTGTCAGCGCTCTATCACTCTTCATATATCGTTTCGTGCGGTAGTCTGTCTGTCTGTCCGCCCATTGCTTAGATCAGTGACCATTTGCAATTAGTTGTAGGTATACATATTAGTTAGGGCTTGTCCATTAATCACGTCATACGATTTTGGTATGTTTTAAACCCCCCCAGCCCCCATGGTGATATTTGGTGATATTTTCAGGACCCCCCCCCCCTAGCCAATATCACGTGTATTTTTTTGCCAACTGAAGTAGTCCTTTTAATAACACTTGAATTTACGTACTTGTTTGCCAACTACGAGCTAAATGATCGCGAAGTTTTAAAACTTAGTATTTAAAAAGTAATTTATAAAAAAGTAAAGATTTTTTACTGGCTATAATGCTGTTCAGCAGATTCGAGAGTAACAAAAAATTACACGTGATTTGTCTGATGACCCCCCCCGTCCCCTATGGTGATAATTGGTGTTTTTTTCTTGACCCCCTCCATCCCCCTATACAGTATGACGTGATTAATGGACGAGCCCTTAAGCCGACAAACTCGAATAATAAATATCCAAAAAAAAACTATTGGGGTTCCTCCCCTACACGTGAATACAATGTGGGGTATCCGTGAATAGGTATTTCAAAAAGAGTATAGGTTTTTTCCAAATTCACTATTTCGAAAAATATGAAAAATATCTTACATATTTGGCTTAAGGCATGCTGATAGATAATACTAACTATCCTGAACATAATTGGTCTAGCCAGTTTCGACCAACTACGGAACGCTAATACTGAGCATGGATCGACATGCACTTGGCTGGTTTTTTTCCTCATGCGTTATTTTTAGGGTTTCGTAGTAAACAAAAAACCCTTATAGTTTAGCCATGTCCGTCTGTCCGTCTGTCTGTCCGCAGCATAGCTCGGTGGCCGTTAGTACTAGAATTTGGTATACATATGCTAACAAAGTGGTAGAATAAAAACTTTGGTGGGCTGTGGGTTTAAAAATAAAACCATTTCGAACGTAATCGGCCCAGCCGTTTTCGAATAACTACGGAACCCTATACTGAGCATGGCCCGACATGGTCTTGGCCGGTTTTTTGATATTGTATTCTCGCCATTTTCCGCAACTCGACATCTAACGTGCCTATTTTGCGTGATCCCAACGTTGGCTAAATATTTTGCTGCCGCAATATTATAATTACAAGGTTGTATGTTACATTTTTTCATAGTACCGTGAAACTAAGTAGTAAACATTGCCCGCTTTTTTCGGAAATCCTAAAATATCTCAAAAAAATATATGAAACCTTGAAGTTTTTTCTGCTCAGCAAGTGCACTGTGATCGTACGAATCGGCTCACATGAAGAAATAATTTTTAGATCATCATTTAGATCAGGTTTTTGTCGTTTTAAGGTGCGTGCAAACCAAAAGAGCATTCGCTGTTCTATCCCCCGCTCTTCGAAATCAACCAATCACGTTTTGTGTAACGATCGAATTTCGTAGAGTGGGAGGTTAGAATAGCGAATGTTCTTTTGGTCTGAATGTACCTATAGAAGGCGAGCAAAGTAATCTCGTTCTTGACCAACATTGCCCACCTCAATTTAGTGCTTAAAAATAGCTCGTATGACAATAATACTACGATCACAGAAGGTTTTTGGGCAATTCTACCATTTCATGTTTATAACTCAGGGCTAAGTATAAGCAATTTTGAGTAAATTGGTTGGGCAATGTTACCTACCCGTTTTCGCTCTTTTTCATACAAGGTCCACTAACGCAATTCGCAAATGCTAGGGTTGTCACTTTTAAGTAGATATCTTATGTAAAGACGTTTAACTTTTGTTCAAAGTATTAATATACTAGTGAAGTAAAAAAGTCCAAAATGTATTATTTGTTTTAATGCAATAATAATAAAACCGTTTTTTGAATGGGAATCAAGATAATATTATATTGATATAAATATCAGCCCACTAACGAAGCAGCAGACAACAAAACTGACAATTGAGAGTATAGTTATTGGTTCCGAACATTTTGTACACGTAAAATAAAATAACGGAGTTATAAAAACGTAATTTACTGAAAAAAACATTACCCTCCGCTATTTTCATAAAGTGGTAAAACTTGAAAGTGACAACTGTAGGCTATTTTTCATGATGGGCAATGTTTTCAATGTCCGTTTGCTAAAGTACTGGATAATATTGCCCAAAGCCATAACTTATTTTCTGATTAGCTTTTTCCAATAAAACTACTATCAATGTAATCTACTGTTGTCATTTTATTAATGGTCATGGGTTTTTTTCATTTAATACCACCCTGTTTTGAGAAATTTATGTCTATATTTTGCCAAGATTTTGCCCGCCAAATAACCAACCTCACTCAAGAAGCTCTAGCAAACAACTAGATGAAGATAGACGCAAAAGTCATACTTGGTGTTGCTTCTCACATAATCTATTTTATACTAAAAATAGTTAGGCCGCCATAAGAATGTAATTTTTTTCTATAATAACCAATTTATTTAAAATTCAAGTTTTGGGCAATGTTTCCCCTGGAGGCAAAGTGGGCTAATTTTACGGTAGTAATTCTATGTGTATTTAGCTATATTTTACTGAAACCTGTATCTTAATACCTAAAGTCAACTAATAGTCTAAAATTCACGATATTACATGGTTCTATGTTGTGGTCATATAACTTACAAGGGCAATAAGGTTCTATGTTTGTTTGATTGATATTATTGTAAGTGGTTATATCATATATAAAATGTACTTAATATTTATAGTCATATACATTGAATTTAGGCTGTGTGGTGCGGCAGTAACAATATATTTGCCACCTACCAAGTTGGAGAACTTTTCCGATGGGTGTTATAAGAGTCGACTAAGGGACGGTACTACGCTGATCCAATTATTTGAGATGGAGGCAGGGCAGCAGCCTCATCATAATGGACACATTACTGCAATCACCAATCCGTTTGCCCAGCGTGGCTATTATGGGCATTATGTCATTTATGTCCTACCTAATGTACCCATACACATAAATAAAATAATAGAAGAGGCCCACGTCAAGACCACTGTTACTGTATTAGACTGATGATGTGATACTGAATTTGATAAGAAGGTATCCTTTTACCATTAAAGTGTCTCATTAAAGTGTCTCGTAATATCTCATAAAATCATCTATAGGTACTCATATCCATCAGTATAAGCATAATAATCTTATTATAACTAAGATCGACCGATCTTTTTATTAGAGAAACGTGGCCTGCATGCATCGTGTCACTTATATAATGGTGTTTCATACTTAATCGCTCAAATCAAACTAATGAGGTGCCGTGTTCCACAGCCTTAGATACCATGGACCCTTTGATATTAAGACACCTGAATGGATGCCTTGGTATACCAGCATAGAAGAAAGTGGAAGATGCCATGCCAGAGGACCTAACCCGCGTATGTGCCAGCCATCCTGGAACCCTTTGATATAGCAAGAATCCTTTTCCCTTTGAGATAGCAGTGATGAGTATTTGTTGCGTTGCAACCTCAGTGCGCAAAAGTACTCGTTATCATCAGATCAGCTGCGGTCATATACTCATATGCTGACTCCAGCGGCAGCGGTGAAACGCTGGAATGTGGAAGACAAAGCTAACCACGAATAAATAAATATTAATATATATGTATAGTCTTTTTCCTTTTTTAGTTTTAGTAGGTACTGTCACATCCTACATGGGCTAAAAGCTTCATTACTGAAAATGTGAAAACTATGAAGCTCCAATAAAGCTGTGTAATAGGGAAATCTAAAGTTTAGGGAAAAGTATAAAATAAACAAGGTATAGAGAGGAAAAAGAAAATATTTATTAAATTAAAATTTCTTATTAGTTTTACAATTAAATCTAAGGACTCTACAAGCTCTGTATCTCATTTGGTCTGGTTAGGACTTCATGAGATACACCGTCATGATTGCTAGGGCCAAATACCTAAGTCAGGAAAACATGACGGTACAAAAACCTGACGCCAAAAGTTAACCTGCACACACACGAAAAAATAAAAATTAATATAATAAAATATTGATAATAGCATGATCATCTAGTGGTAAATTGGACAACATTATGATAAGTAATAACCCAAATTCTCTGAGGTATGAGAAATGTTACAAAGTCCATGTCCGAAATATATTCCAACAACCACAATATTATCCAAGCCATTTGAATATTCTACACAATCTTAATACTAAGCCGTTATTATAAACACTTACATATTAAGGGCAATGTCTGAACGATAGCCTCAGCGTGGACAGATTCTATATAAACCATATCGGGTATTTAGAGCTGCAAACCGATGCAAAACCCTCAGGTATGTCAGTACACTAAGAATATCCAAACGCTAGGAATAGATCCGAAGATACAAATTCCGAGACTAAGAATAAGAATGTGACAATATCCCTCTCAAGATGTTCATATGTATGTATATAATATATTTGTAGGTAGTATGTTTTACAATTATAATTAACGTGATATCACATTTGAATATGTATACTACTAAACCGCTTAAAACTAACTTATTAAATAGATGACGATTATGTTTTATACAGTGTTAATAAACCCATACATATCAAGGGCAATGTCTGGACGAGAGCCTCAGCGTGGACCGATTCTATATAAACCATATTGGGTATTTAGAGCTGCAAGCCGATGCAAAACCCTCAGGTATGTCAGTATACCAAGAATATCCAAACGCTAGGAATAGATCCGAAGATACAAATTCCGAGACTAAGAATAAGAATGTGACAATATCCCTCTCAAGATGTTCATATGTATATATATAATATATTTGTAGGTAGTATGTTTTACAATTATAATTAACGTGATATAATATTCTAGTATGTATGTCGTATGACTTAAAGATTCCCATAATGTTATGAGACAAGCTGTCTTATTCAGAATCCGCATTACCTATAACAGAACCCCATTCGACCACAGTACTGTGAATTGCACATCAATACACAGTATTATTCAAGCTCCATGGTAGCAAGCCCAGCCCGAAGGCATGAGACAACTTAGTCAATAGTCTGTAATATTGTTAAGCTTCGCACTTGCAATCTCGCCCATATAGTATAAAAATTTGGTTGTAAATATATAATTGGGGTCTTTAACTACAAATGTTAGCAAACAAAGGTACAGATTTCTGATCGGATGCTAATTAGATGTCTTGTCCGAATAGATCCGGGCAAGCATTCTACTTCGCGGTGTAGAATGTGCGAATCACCCTTTTCAAGGATCTCGCACAAACCTCGAATAAAGACCGCAGTCCTACCATGAAACTCGTAGTCTCCTATCAAATTAGATGACATGTAAGAATACCCCCATAAACCGGGCATAATCACACCTTCAACAATCATCAGTAGCCTGAATCACATTATCAAAGGAATGTAATGCCCGACCCCATCGACGACTTTCTATTCAGGAACCGTATTACGCAAGAACGGACCAAGTATGACCATACTACTGAGAATTGCACATCAATGCTCAGTATTATTCAAGCTCCATGGTAGCAAGCCCAGCCCGAAGGCATGAGACAACCTAGTCAATAGTCTGTAAGATCGTTAAGCTTCACACTTTATAGTCTCGCCCATATGGTATAAAAGTTTGGTTATAAATATATAATTGGGGTCTTTAACTACAAATGTTAGCAAACAAAGATACAGATTTCTGATCGGATGCTAATTAGATGTCTTGTCCGAATAGATCCGGGCAAGCATTCTACTTCGCGAGTTAAAGTTGTGCGAATCACCCTTTTCAAGGATCTCGCGCGAACCTCAAATAAAGACCGCAGTTCTACCATGAAACTCGTGGTCGCCTAACAAACTAGATGACTCATAAGAACACACTATAAACCGCCACGACCATACCTTCAACAATCAACAGTAACTGTACTGCATCACATTATCAAAGGAATGTATTGCGGATCCTATTAACTACAACGTTAGTGTTAAATGCGGTCAATTCCAATGCAGAATAATCAATTTAGCATTTTAATAATTTCTGTGAATTTATGTGTACCGTTATCTGATGTAGATAGCTTTATTTGACAGTAGGGTAATATAGACTTAAACGTTTCAGAATAAGTTTCTTGAACCACAATCAATTTGTTGCCAATATTAAATCTGGATCACTTCATAAGAGTCTCAACTTCATAACGCACACGTTACGTTATACCGTTTGTAATCATCGTAATGAATCACGCATTCATAGTTTCTAATATACTATTGATGGACCAACGATTTATAATTAATTACTTGAATTACTGCGCGATTCATTAACAAAGAGTCGCATCCAAATAAGTCAAGTAATTGGAGGAACTGCTCACAGCCATTATTTATCACATTGAGCATAAAGATATTGAATAGCAGTGCATTGCCAATCAAGACGATGTAACCAGCAATAATTATGTATTATATTAGAATATCGTAGTTATGTCGTAGGTAGATGTTAAATCTAAAATACTCTTAATTCTAAATGAAACCGATATGCGCTTAAACGGACGATTATAATGTAGGTATAACTGTGGCGATGCAACACGTAGAGCTCACGTGAGCAGTAGCGCAAAGATGCAGTAGCTGTATATGGCGCCGTAATGTATAGAGTAGCTGAGCAGTGTCGACCCAACACGAAGCGCGTGTGTAGCGGTGTCGTGATGCCGTCTGTACATGGCGCTCTCTCTCTCGTACGCACGAAACACCGGAAAGTAGAAAATATCATGTTTATAACAGGTATTAATAAGAAGTTAATAATTTTGACCACGGATTATAATTGAACGGAATAATAGGAAAATACTCAAAGAGCAATTCAAATACCAAAATCAAATCAAGCAATTATTGCCCATTAATGTTCTGTTTAATGGATGAATAATAAATTATAACTCTAAATAAAGAATCGATTAACTCATTAAATTGTGGGATTCAATTAACCAGATCCTAGCCCGCTCTACACAACATTAATATAATATATTTAAGTTTAGAAATATTTTTCAATATGGCACACAATTAATTAATTTGAAGGGTAGATAATCCTATCTATTAAATAAACCAGAAGCAACACACCAATTCGACGGAGTCATCACAGATTATGATTGAACGGAATAATAGAAAAATACTAAAAGAGTGATTGAAATACCAAAACTAATCAAGCAATTATTCTCCATGAAATGTTCTGTTTAATCGATGAATAATAAATTATAACTCTAAATAAAGAATCGATTAGACCATTAAATAGTGGGATTCAATTAAACCAGATCCTAGCTCGCTCTCTACAACATTAATAAAATATATTTAAATTTAGAAATAATTTTCAATGTGGCACAGAATTAATTAATTTGAAGGGTAGATAATCCTATCTATTAAATAAACCAGAAGCAACACACCAGTTCAACGGAGTCCAGTCAAGACAAAATGGCAGACGCCTTTGAGCGTCACTTGCGACCGATGGAGTATTTGATGCTGATGTAATTGCAGATATCTCCACACCCTTGATCCCGTAGATGATATAATTATGCCTCTCGCCGATGGACATGGACCGGAAATGAGAAATATTTTATTTAATTACCTACCAACATTTGTACACTATAATATAATGGGGCTGTCATTTAATACGGAAAATAATTATCTTAACACCTTCTCTGCGGCAATTAGCTAGGCTCATACGTAACTAACCATACTTTGTAAGGGGTCGACAGACCCCCAACCGCAGTGAACGCGTTAGATATAACAGTCTACTAAAATAATGCCATAACTCAAGGATAATGTTAATGTTTATGGTGTTATAACTAAGTAGAGTGAACTGAATTCAAACAAAAATTAAATAGTTTTATTTAATTTTAGTTTGAAACTAATAAACTATAATAAGCTTTATCTAATAAACAATAATTAACGAATCCAAGTATTTGTAAAACGCAGTTATAAAACAGTTTATTAAATTATTAACTTGGTAAGTATCATATTTTCACACCTCCGCTGCAGCAATTAGCTTAAATCGTAATTAACCATATTTTGTAGGAGGTCGAAGACCCCCTACCGCATTGAACGTGTTAACACGTGGCGTATCTATACAACCTACATGAATCATAATGCTACGCGTTCCACTGGTTTACTACTGTCGACTAAAGAATACGGCAACCGAATAATTAATACAGAAATATTTAGATAGCCATGTTACATTATTAAAATGTTACTCGATTATGTTCGTATTGTTGTTACGATGAACATTATAAAAGCAAATTAGTTAAATCAACCGTACACACAACGACCACAAGCAATGATTTATTATTATGTTCCTGTCATAGATTGCAATTTAAGATTCAACTTGCATGAAAACCATCCAGACACGGGCCCTGTATCCAGATACCCTCACACAAACTGGACCCCAACTACAAGCTAAAACTAATTCAATCCGTATTAATTGAATATTAGATAACTTACGTTCGCCCTTGTGTCGGTTTGCCGTAAACTTATAGTCATTACTAATCGACCAGTACAATTCGTTACCACTTAGTAATTCTATAAAGCATTGTCGAAAGTATATCGGAATAATAACTATTCAATATTTAAACTATGAATAAACACGATTTAAAACACAATTGAACACACATAATAGAAACTAGATATTCGGGCACGTTCATCTCCAAAGAACAACGTATCCATTTCATTTTCAACCGAATCTGAATCTACCCACTTTCTAACATATCGCTGGAATCCCGTATGTTTCGATGCACCTATTATTCTACAAATCACAAAGCAATTCCTATAAATATAAAGAATGCCAGAGGCGACGTACCATATCCATGTGGTGCATCCTTTGTGCGCCCAAATGCCGGGTGGTACCGCATTTCTATCTTCGAATCACGCCCAGGAATGGTGTTACTCGCCCTATGCCTCCGCTGCCGTAAAGCCTGCCTGCTATATCTGTGAACAATTCTAAACACAATATGCCTTACGAACTAAACTCACTGACTTCCTTACGACTCGACGCTCTGCCGACGAAAAAGCCACGAATACCTCTTACACTCCCTTAAGTCAGATTCTCTCAACTCTCATTCTCAATCCCTCAATTGTTCGTTCATTCGACGTCTTTGAATCACCTCATACTGAACATCTTTTACCATTGGCTAACAATAAACTAGCTCGAATCTGATTGGTTGAAATTCTACCCGCTCTGTTTAATGCCATAGTATCCTGAATGAAAACACTGACGTACAATTGTAGGTCACGTGGTACGCGGCGACGTCATGATATTTTAAATCGAACGCCTACAAAAAGAATGAAAGCAAGAATTATCTTCACTTGATGTCGATACGTTACAGTACACACGCCAACCTAGTTAACTCTATCAAAGATTTCGATTCTGGACCGTGTACGTGTTTCACTTAGTCGATTTGACCAAACTTTGATTCGAAATATAACGCTTATTTTCGAATAGTCATGTCAAATCTCCATAATACTTTAGCACTACATATATATATATATATATATATATATATATGTAGTGCTAAATATCTGAGAGAAAGCGTTATTCTTCGAATAAAAGTTAGGTGAAACGCAGCCTTAGTTTTATTTTCAGTGACGTCTCAATTGTTTTTTCTTAAAATCTTGAATTGGTCCCGATCTGTCTTTGTCACCCATTCTTGATTCGTCATTTTAACTGGGGTCAACTATATCAACTTTGGTAATTTGTTGTATTGTCTATTTCATATTGCTCATTTAAGCCTTCGTCAACATCTTCTTTGGGTGTGTTGCTCTAACTACTATCTTGCTATACTATATGCTAACTATAAAAAATTAGTGACACAATCAGAACGGCATCAATTTAAGAACTTGACATACGACGACTGAGAGTACAGTTCGTGAAATATAAATTGGTAACTTTCTACCTACATTATAGTAAAAATAAACGTTCAATTTATATTTCTCGAACTATACTGTACGCTTAGCACATGATTGCTATATCGCTACATGTATAGATTTTCTATCTTTTACCAACAATATGAATAAAAGGGAGATGGATAATCTATCTCGCGGCGACATATTGTCGCACTGATCCTGTGCTAAGTTTACTGAGACGAACCATGACGATACCGCTGTCAATACAATTTTTACCTCATCATAACACTTACCTTTTCAATGCCACGGCAAAAACAGCAGCTGTCACTCCATCCACGCCACCAAAGTGTCACAAAGGAATTTGTCAAAAACTATAAGCAAGTGCGACTAGTATGCTTAGCACATGATGGGCGAGACAGTATCTCGCCGCGAGATAGACTATCCGTCCCTCTTTTGTTAATATAGCTATAGCAAAGGACGGGAGATCTATCTCGCGGGGACATATTGTCGCACCAATCATGTGCTAAGCCTATTCTATTCTCTATTGATCTGTGACTTGTATATCGGTCTTTGGCGTTGAAACAGTGTTACCAACATAACCGTTATCGCCGTCCACAAGGTTTCAATTAGATTGGACAATGACTGATATATTGGTAGGTACTGATTAACAAGAGAGTTTCAACGCCAAAGACTATTTGTAAGTCACCATCCACAAAATAATATGTAACTATGCACGTGCGTAAAGTTCAAATTTAGCTTTTATAGTTTTACGTGGCGTTGAAAAGGTTGAAGCAAGTCACCAGTCTCACGACTCACCAGTCAGCTATTTGGAATATAGTTGATTTTTGTGGTAAAACATGTTAGTTTATTAGTGTCTGCAAATGACTTTGCATTTATTCGTAACTCTTACACGCATCCAGTCCAATTGCCTTATTCATAAAACATCAAGACACATTAGTTAACTGTGTTGGCGATGAAATGATTATATGAACAGGTTGTGTAGCCAATATGCCAATCGCTAACATTCAGTCGCGAACGAAACTCAACTGTCTTCGTCACACCAATAAGAAAGAGTGACAGAGAGAAAACTACGATACACTACCTGCTCAGCGTAGCGTAGCGATTGGCACCAAAGAGAATAAAATCACTACGTTATTGGCACGTTAGCTAACATAGCTACGGACTCAGATCTATCGACCTCTTTTGAAAAGCAAGTTCAGTTTCTCAAAAGAGGTTGGTGACAGATTGCAAACTCTGAATTAAAAAGCAACTCGCAGCTACGCGTCTTTTTTCAATTGTATAGATTAAAAAGAGAAGTGTGGCGGCAAGTTGATGTTAAACACAAGATATGCTAGCCTTGCTATAGGAATTAACGTGACTGTAATCATAACATTACCTCCTGATAACAGTAGGTAAGGACATTTTTTCGCCGCCAATAAATTGATATAACTGATAAAATATATGTTCGTTTAACACTACGAAGCTGATACTTACTTTGTTGAGTTAGTTGTTTACATGTAATTTGTTGCTTGGCGTGTGTTGCTCGCTTTTATTTTTTGACGTGGCGGTGAAAAGGTGAACGAAAAGGTGCCACTGTGTCACTTAAATTGATGGCTTTTCCTTTTGACATAGGATTTAAAACAAATTGGCAGATTGTAGTGTATTGCGTCCTTTTTCCTTAACTACGTTCGGTTATGCGTTTAAATTTGGAACAGATTTTAAATTTCTAGTGGGTCTCTATTCCAGTATCCATAAATATTAAAATAGTAAACGACACGAAACGTCATTTCAATACGTTTTCCTTATACAAACCATACGACATTCAATCTCGATTAATCGGAGAATAGGCACCACATGTGATTGTCTATTTGTTCAAATCAATTTTGACAGGAAAACCACTATTATTCCGTTCCCAAGAACACTAAACGTAGCGTTCGCGGCCAAAAACGTTTGAAAGAACATTAACCGTAACGGAAACTTTATAAGAAGAACATGACATGACAGTTCATCTCTTACAACAGAATTAGGAAAACCGTTATTATTCCGTTCGTTGAGAACAGAATCGGCCATTAAGCGTTCCGTCAAAGAACATTAAGAAGTATCGGTTAATGAGAACAAAAACTTTATGATTATGGTTTGGGGTTGACGTATGGTAACGGTTTGAAAATAATAACGGTTTCCGATCCCTGGTTGACTGTATAGTGCTCGATCACGACATAATAAAATTAAATAATTTATATTTTTTATTGAAGTTCGTTACACATACATTTCTTTAGTTTTGTATTATTCCATGGTTGTTACAGGAACACAACAATTTATATACCTACATAAAAACTAACCTAACCTACATCTAAGATTGGCCCTTGTGGCATTGTACCGAGAATGCTGGCGGCACGGCATTTCCTCGCTGTATCGCAATACTATGATTTTAATTTTGACGTGACAACGTCTTATAAATTGGTTTGCCGGGTGACACTTCAAGAAACTGCGTTACGCTCCGCTCACAATGAGAGCGAGTGAGAGGCACGCGTCCCTTCCACTCGGGCATGGTTAGCCCGCCTAAGAGCGAGAGAGACAGACATAAAAAGTGAAAGTCGTTGTCACGTAAAACTTTCGCCCGTATACCGACTTTACAGGCAACCAATTTTTTTATCCACACGAACGGTGAACGAATTAAGAAATATTTAAATTGAATCTATGATATTTCTCTTTCAGATTGGCAGCCTGAGGCACTTCTTCCTGCTATCACACCCACACGTGAGCAAACGGTCGCCAAACGCCAGTTTAGATTACGAAAATAGACTGAAAAATGATCCACAGGTACGACATAATTATATATATATTTTTTTTAATTACATTTTGTAACTTACAGCTAGGAGCATAGCATTACAAACTTAGTATTACAAATATAATTGTCACATACATTCATTCACAAACATTCCCTTACATTCGTTCATCAGACTTGCCATTCCCGACGTGAACAAATCACATTGGGGGGCCGCGCTGCCTATGCTATTCTCTTATTCACACATTCGACGCTGCGTTCGTCAACGAGCTCGACGTCGAAACAGCCTTGTCTAAAATCCTAGCTGTTTTATTTGACATTAGGAATCGAGGCTGTGAGTGAGGTTATGGGCGAGTTCGTCGCTGTTAGAGAATACGAAGTTCGTACATTAAACGTCAAACTCTCGACGCAGTGTAGTTCCAGCTCACGCCGCATTCGTCGCCGAGCGCTAGTTTCGTTTAAAGTACATTAGTGAATACCATTTTTAGGCTCGACACTGCCGTAGCGCTGACAGCAAGGCGGTTTTCTTAGTAAATAACACTGCTGAGCATGGAGTTCAACTTGCATATCGCACGCCGTAGCGGCGAGTGGCGGTACAGGGCGGTGCGCGCGTTCGCTGGCTCCAGTAGTCGTATATGATAATCAATAAAAAAAAGCAAGGATAGCAATTTGACTGGCAGAAAATTTACTGGTCGTTGCTAAAGGCCCGGCCATGACATTGGTCTAAGGCGACCAGCGGCGAGCGAATCCATGAGTTGGAGCGGGATGCCGATATGGGACCGTATGGTTTTCCGCTAAGCCTTAGCCTTAGACCAATCTCGTGGCCGCGGCATAAGACCGAGTGGCCAAGCGGTACAAGCATTAGCCGCGAATGCTGAGTACGTGGGTTCGATTCCCACCCCGGACGTTAGTGATATTGCTCTAGTTTTCTTTGGTTGACATCCAATATTTATCATCATCATCATCATATCAGCCGAAAGACGTCCACTGCTGAACTTAGGCCTCCCCCAAAGATTGCCACAATGACCGGTCCTGCGCCACCCGCATCCAGCGGACTGCTGCGACCTTCACCAATATTAATAATTTAATTTAATTTGCATCACAAACACTATTATTTTTTAATTTGGACGAATTGTCCCAAAAATGGCTTTGAGTTTGAATTAAGCCTGCTTGAAATGATAATAGTACCTAAATATATTCACGCATTTAAAATCGGTCTGTTCAGGCGCAAAATATTTAAGAATAGTTCCACAGAGACACGATAAATGCATTTTACCATTCGCGGGATCTGTCGCGGAAGGACAGGCTTTGTATTCTGCTTTTACTGCATCAAATGGGCCTCGGATGGAAAAAGAGCTTAAAATTGTACTGTAGCCGTACCATGACTTTGCAAGTATCGGTAACGTTACGTTTTACTTGATACATAAAGCAGGCCATCGCGCTCGCTCCAATATGTCAGTGCGAGCGAGATAGAATGCATTACGTGTTGAGTAAAACCTAACGTATCCTTTACTTTCTAACTCATGGTACTAATACTGTAATAATTATATAAAGTCGCCGCCAAATCTTTCGACCGCATTTGAAACCTAATTCTCAAAACCAGTAAAAGAATCGGATTATATTTTTCTTCGGTAATTGGTATTTTTTTTTTTAATGCGAGTATTGTGGCTCTAAATCCAATTGAAGTTTTCAGTCGAAATTATAAACATGTTCGATATTTTGAGAAGTTATTTTGAGGTTAAAATTTAATTATTCACATTCGCAGAAAACATACATAAGAGAAGCTATTTTACCAACCTGCCTTAGTGTTTTCCACTAAAGATGAAATTTAATTTGCGTACATCAAAATATTCTTGAACAATACTTACATAATAATTGACGTCAGTAATCAAAGAACGAAATATTCAGATTTACTAATCAAAAAGTTTGGCAATATTTGTTTTCATTATGAAAGTTTTTGAGCAATAAGTACCACAGTGTGACGTTAATGGCAGTAATCTATCTTCAAATAATAAGTGATTTACATTTAAATAGGGTGTGTTGATGTGTTCAACATTCGTAAATAAAACTGCTTTGCTCTGCAACTCTTCAGTTGTAATAATATTAATTGATGTAACCGCCACATAACGATTTTTCAAGAGGGTCCAAAAACGAATTGATCAATTATGAAGTGTGTTGTATCTTGTTAGTTACTTATATGATAATCTTATTTGTTTTATTTTTGTGACATCCATTTGATAATTAGTTATTCATAGCGACCATTTTCTAATCTATAAGAAATAGCTGGCACTTAAGCTAAATATTTTAGATAAATTAAGAATTCAAAGAAAGTCATCACAAGTGGATTTCGTAATTTAACGTAACTCACAAATTGAAATAAAAATGGCGGTTGACCCATACAACGGAGATGACACTTACAAAATTGACATTTATATAAATAAGGAATGTACTCGCCTTATTTACTTACAATTTCGTACTTACGTAAAGATATTGGCGATGATCTCTGAAACCTTACCACCCATTAAAAAAATGTTTTGTTAATAACGTACCCGAAATTTTTCTATATTTTGTATACACCGATGGATAGAGCGGAAATTGCGCAATTTTTTTCGTCATTTTGGCGGTTAGATCAATTCATATTACAACTGACGTACTCGTTCACTGTCTATGCTTCATATTACAAAGCAGTAAAGTATACCTAAGGGTGTTGTAAGAGTCGACTAAGGAAATTGTAGTATCATTGATCATTCGTTTATTGAAGATTGATGATGGGGAATGATTGAGGATGGGATGATCGTGGGTAGCCCCCACAAGGTGGACTGATGTCTTGAAGGTCGCAGGAGTCCGCGGGTGGCGGTAAAACCGGTCATTGTGGCAATCTTTGGGGGCCTCTGTTCAGCAGACGTCTTTCGGCTGAAGTGATGATGATGATGGGCTGCAGAATCGTTATAACAGTGGAGTGGACTTGAACGCACTAGTTACTGCGATCGTGTGCTTGCCCTGCGAAAAATGCCTTAGGAGGTAAATACCTCCTCAAAGATCCATGCGCGTAGAGAAGAGGACTAGCCTATGTCCAGCAGTGGACTGAGATAGGATGAGGATCTAAACTGTTATTTATAAATGTATTACGTTAGTTCTCGAACTGAAGTATTTGTTTTAATTTGTTTGCGAAAATATTGGGATTTATTCGGCGTAAAAGCAATTCAATTATTAATTCTTTGAAATGCAGGTATTGAATCATTTTTTCAATGAAAAATATATATTAGTTTTGGGGAGGTAATGGAATTATATTCGTGAAATACTGAACTTAAAACCTTTTGAATATAATATCAACGTCTATTAAATATACGAGTGCATTAGGTAGGCATTCATATTTTTATTAGAATCTAGAATGTTTTTGGTGAAAAAAAAATAAAGGTTGTAGTACCTTCGAAACATTAAGTACAGATGTCGCTATTGATTAGCTTCACATTACCATTGACTAAATTCGCTGTGATCGACGGAAGGTCGTCTGGTGTAATTGGAAGCACATTGGACCGGCAATCCATAGGAAGCGGGTTCGAATCCCGAGACAACCAGAGTTTTTTGATTTTTTCTATGGTAAGCACATCAGATCTGTTACGACATTGTGGGAAAAAACATTATATTTATTGATTATTTTTAACGTGGAATTTATTTCCCAGTCTTTTCTAGTTAATTCATAATTTAAAAATAAATCTTAGATAATTTGACAATCAAGGTTTGTGCAGTGGGTACTAAGCGGCCACGTATCTATAGGTATACCTTCCGCCGCTACGCTAAGTTAAAAAAAAATACTTGTATCAAATGCAAAATTAATGTCCTCGCCGGGATTCAAACTCAGGTCCTCTAACTTCGCAAGCACTATCACTATAGGCTGAGCTACGAAGCAAAAAATATCTGTAATAATATCGCTGTCGCAATATTAGAAGGTTCTATATTGCACTTTTATCAACTTGAACATTATGAAATTTATACATTGAATAAATAAATATCTTGGGACATCTTACACAAATCGACCTAGACCCACGGTAAGCTCAATTTAGGCTTGTGATGTGGATACCAAGCGATGATAAAATTATATAATAATAGTATACCTATATATATGTATTATACATATATATGTATACTTAAACACATAGATAGCTACGACCTAGGAAAAAATATTTGTGATAAATATATACACAAATAATGCCTTCGCTGGGATTCGAACCCGGAACCTCCAGCTTTATAGGCAGGTCACTCAGGCTCAGAAAACACGAACATTGTCACACCGACACTTTAGATTTAAATCGCTCCCAACCAGTTGGACATAGCGGTTGGACCACGGGGAAATAAAATGATCCATAGCCCAACCGATTATACTACGAGGAAGTTAGTTTACCCGTGGTCCAATTGGTTTTACCACGGTACACAAAATTTATCGGTAGTCCAATACTAGAACTTTATTTACGTGTACTAGTTGGACAATTGCCCCTCAATTGTACTATGGGTCATAATTACATGACAGTAAAAAAAGTAATCTGACAGTTGAATTACGGATAATTTTACTTACCCGTGGCTCAACCAGTTGTACAAAGCGGTTGGGCCACGGGTCCGGAGCGGATTTAATTACCTCGAAAATGTAACGTAGAAGAGAACCATATAATATTGAGGCAGCGATATGATTACTCGTTCTGAAAGAATAATTTAGCCAGAATAAATAATATCTCAGAATCTAATAACTTGACGTTAAAAGGCTCTCAAAAGTTATAAAATTTTGCCTTCAACTTGTAGTAATTTGTGAGCAAAGTTTGAAGCGGTTTGGTCAGCCACTTGAGTTGGCTGGAAGAAATGGCTCTTCTGAATTGAATAAGCAGTCTAGGCTGTGACTTTATTGACTCTAAGTCCTCAAATTATTGCCCACTTACAAGTATAATGTAGTATACGATCGCACTAAAAGTATTTTTCACGTGGGTTACTAATGTTTTTAGTCGAAAAATCACAGAATTACATTTGGATAGAAGAAACAAGTTCATTCATTTGTATGGCGGCCGAGCGTGTCAGATTTTGTACTGAAGTTGTTACTTGCCTATGATTTTAAATATGTCTCAGGCCCTTGAGTATTCATATTTTTTTGTGTTGTTGCAATTAATAAATATTACTTAAGGAGACATTATTAATGTTTTTGTTCACTTCAACTTACAAAATTTGACGCCCGAAAGCTGCAAGCTGCGATTAAAGACGGACAACTCAGTGGATTTCACTGAGTTCATTTGACACGCTAAGTAGATATGTTTGCTTGATCTATGGTACGACATCTGTGCGAACATTTTTCGCACAGATGTCATTTAATGTTTTGCTCCGTATGTAAACAGTTTTCTTAAGTGTGAATTTTGTACATATTATGTACAAGTAAATAAATAATAAAATAAATATCTTGGGACATCTTACACAAATCGACCTAGTCCCACGGTAAGCTCAATTAAGGCTTGTAATGTGGGTACCAGGCGACGATATATATAATAGATAGATACATATAGATAGTTAAATACATAGACAGCCATGACCAAGGAACAAACATTTGTGATAAATAAATACACAAAGAATGCCCTCGCCGGGATTCGAACCCGGAACCTCCAGCTTCGTAGGCAGGGTCACTACCAACTAGGCTACGGAGGCTGACAAAGAGCTGCCGCTACGTTATTAACGCGAGTTAACTTTCTATCTGGGACACTAGTGCTAATATGCAAGTACGAGTTGTTATGAAAGTGATGTAGGGTACATACATCATCAGCCTATGATAGTTCACTGCTGGACGTAGGCCTCTCCTGTGAACTATGTAGACGCATTAGACGGTAAAATTTGCCCATAACCGCCACCCGGGCAAAATGTTTATAGAATATATAACCAAAACTTTGATGGACCAATCACAAGTATTTTTAATTGATGGTTTAAGTTTTTATAGGTTGACATTGAAATTCATTACCGTGATGCATTGAAGAGGGGGTGACACTTGTCAACTAAAATTCAGGACCGTTTTTGAAAAGAAATTTAATATGGCGTGCGGCTTCATTGTTTTATTTTTTCGTAAGTCTATCATGATGCAAAACTAAGAAAAAATATTTTCTTTCCCAATAGAAATACAATGTAGGTATCTTTGCATTGTATTGCTAAGGTTCTCATTACATTAATGATAAAAAAGCGGCTTATTATGTACTTTGTTTTGAAAATAATCTCGAAAAGCAGGAAAAATACAAGGAAAGAAGCTTCCGAAGAGGAAACAGTTTTGTTACAACTCCTGGCCAATCCAAGATGATTCGTATCTATGTCAAAATTATAATAACATAAGGAAATGAATACGAAAAAGTTAATGTACCTACGTATTATTAAATTATTAGATTGCAAAAAATGTACCTTGTTAAGGCTTCAATCAAAACAAAAATCACGATCGCGTCAATTATGTTTCGAAAGTTAGTCATAAAAACGATATAGTATACTTTATCCAACATCCTTCGGTAGTAGTAAAAGTGGGCAAATTTAAAAGATATAGGTTCGTATCACTCATAGAAAATTTTAATTTGTCACCCTGTTACAGTACCAAAAGTTATAACATAAAATTTTACTTTGTAACATAAAAATTTTGACTTTAATTTTTTTTATCATTAAATTACATTAATTATCTACAATTTGTTTGCATTCGACCCATATACTGTAAGATCCTCCGAAGACACACAGCTCTCAGTAATAGGTAACTAACTTTCGTAAACGACTTGAATTGGCTACTAATGACAGCGCGTCGCTCCAACCCATGGGAGGAGACAGGTGTCTTAAGACAGCGAGGACTGAAATTCTGCCTATTAGCCCATCAGTAGGTACAATAAATTTTCAATTTGGTACAGGTATGAATATTAGTCATGCCGACTAAGAGGTAGAATGTAGAATAAAATGTATAAGATTTTTTTTACCCGTAAGATTCTCTGCTCGTCAAGTGGGAATTTTTACTACAATCTTTCAGTGTGTGAGATGGTTGAATAGGTCTTTTAATAAAAAGAATGAGCGTCACATTGAGAAAGATTTTTCTTAAGTCCATGTTTTCGGAGATAACCACTCCACAATAAAAAATTAGTCCTCCGTCTTTTGATTAATGTGTATGAAAAATAAGGAAAAAATCATGATGTTAAACTTATAGAATACTTATTAAATAAATGAAAACCATTTTGAACATGATTGGCCGAACCGTTTTGGACCAAGTTTGGTCAGGTTTCATGGCCCCACATGCTCTTGTCCGGTTTTTGTATTAAATCGTGTTAAAAAAAAATCCGTATTTTATTTTCAGATGTATGTCTTTCTATAAGAATTAAAACTTACACAATTTTCTTACGTGTCGCATAGTCTTGGGACACCCAGTATACACGGTCTACTATTTGAAGAACAAATAACATTTTACCTCAGCTAATCTAATAACTATATTCTGTGACACGAATTGGATCTCGTACGTTTTTTCTTTATAAAAGTTTCAGGTATTCCCTAGCCGGTCCCAAAGGAAATCTATGTCTTGGAATCCGCAATGAATTTATTCGAAATTAAATTAAGGAGGCATTTATGTACTTCGATGATATAGTATTTAAGTCGAAACCTACTGAAGTATAATTCTAGGAGAATAAAGACTGGTTTATTTATTTACATTACCACTTTTAAAGTCCCTTTTCTCTTGGAATTAGCATCAAATCATTCGTAGTACCTACTTCATCATCATCATCATAATATCAACCGAAAGACGTCCACTGCTGAGCATAGCCCTCTCCCAAAGATTGCCACAATGACCGGTCCTGTGCCACCCGCATCCAGCGGACTCCTGCGACCTTTACCAGGTCATCAGCCCATCTTGTGGGGGGCCTACCCACGCTGCGCTTTCCGGTACGTGGCCGCCACTCGAGAACCTTCCCACCCCTACGGCCATCGGTTCTACGCGCTATGTTGGACTCGCGCGCGAATATCGGACTCTGTATATTGTGTATTTCAAATGCGCTTTATTTACTTAGCCCTATGATCTCTGTACATCCAATTCCTTTTATTTTTTGTACAGTATGTAAACCAGAGTTACTTTGATTTGCGGGTCGACGTTGATAACAACTTCGTAACCGTCATAATGGCGGGATCAGATCCTGAATTCGATCGATTCATATTGCATTATTTAGTACTAAATTTGTACTATTTGGTACCTGTTGTAAAAAAAATTGTACCTTTTCTATTTCAAAGTTATATTCAACCAGTCTGGTCCCGCCATTATAACGTTATAATGGCGGAACCAGATCCTGAATTCGATCGATTCATATTGCATTGCAGAACTGAATTTGTACTATTTGGTACCTGTTGTAAATAATTAGTACCTCTTCTATTTCAAAGTTATAGTTCAAATCTTTTGGAACGCTCGCGAACAGTGTATAAAGAGGACAAACATTTGAAAGTATCAGATTATAGAATCTGATAAAGCTTTTGTCTGCAGGTGAGATGGGTGATGCAGCAGAGAGAGCTGGTGAGGGTCAAACGCGACCTGCGCCCACGCCACGTCATGAGGCAGTCCAACCCATCCTTTCCGGACCCACTATTTAAGGAGCAGTGGTATCTGGTAAGCTTTTTGTATATTTTGTCACCCTCTGTATTTTTCGGCCTAAATAAATACATATCTTGGGACATCTTACACAACTCTGAAGTGCGCGCTCCGCTTCGCAGGATATGCGATCACTATAATAAATGCCTCGTCTCGGTCGACATATTTAATTGTACGCGTGACAATTTTAAGAGAAAAATCAACCTACTGTTATAATTATAATACGTGCGTGTTGCATGCCTTGTTAGCATAGCTCTTTCATTGTAAAAATGTGTAGCTCTTAGTTAAATAAGAATACTAGAATAGTTTTCTGTAGATTAGTTGAACTTGTTCCGAAAACAATGCCATCCAAAAACCTGTTTAAAATCCTAGTGGGAATTGTCGTAGGATATAAGCTACAAATATTGTCGTTTATCTTGCACGTATAATGTTATTGGTTTATGTCTGTTTTATTCCCCAATAAAGAAAATAAATAAATAAACTCGACCAATATTCATCAACATCGTTAACCTGCCGCTAAATAGCAGTGTTTGCACTTTTGGGGGTAAGATAGTCGGTGTAATTACTGGCATAGATAGAGGCAATCCATCTAAGTCCTCAGGGTAGGTAGGGCATAGGCGATTTTTGGTCACTATGTTCATGGGCCTCAGTTCCTGCTTTCCATCAGGTGGGCTGAGAGCTCAGTTGTCTACCTTAGTCACATAAAAAAAACACATCCACAAGCCTTAATTGGCCTTACCGTCGGGCAAGGTCGATTGGTGTCAGATTGTGATTGAATATATTTATTTATTGCGCAACTACATTGTAAATGTACGTATGTACACATACCTTCATAATATTTAATATGTATGTCATATAATTAATGTAACAATCTATCTTATTTATCTATGACATTCGTAATAGTTTTGTATAACACAAACAGAAAGAAGAACAAGAAGCACATTTATCTTATCACACACATTTAAAAGTACATATGTATATAACTATATAAATTTATTTATTTATTTATTACATAAATGTACTAAACAAACATATATTATATTATATATTTATACATTTAAATAAATACATACCTACATATAAAAATTAAAATAAAATACGGTTAGCCAAACACCTAAACTAGCCAATCCTGCCATAGATGCCAGTAAACGAACAAAAAATAATTTAGCATGTTCTTACTTAATTTTTATTTACCTACTGCTATACTTCTATTTTTTTTATAATGAACAGGTGGGTACTTATATCCTTAACCGATCATGACTGTTTCTATTACAACTTGTAAGAAATTCGCATTGAATTTCTTTTACCCATTCCTGCTTAGCATCCAATACATAACGTTTTAAATTTATTTCCAATAGGGGAAATCCACAATGAAACGGACGCGTTACGGAACGGACACTATTGATCTCTTTAATAATTCTGAACGAACATATTCTTTTTTTTTGGTCATTGGCAACACTGATGACCATAATATATGGTGCATTATCTATATTCCCCCCCCCCTACCGTAAAAAGGGGTAAATAGGAATGACGGGGTAAATAGGAATGTAGAGTCAACTAGTCTGTTAGCCCAGGACAAGAAATGAAAAAATCTGTTATTCTAAATTGGACTGTTTGTCGTGGGCTTACAGACCAGTTTACTCTACGTAGCTATTTACCCCACCATTCCTATTTACCCCGTTTGACGATACTTATTTCAATTAGGCTTTCTATTCACAAGTTAGATGTAAAATCAATAAATTTACTTAAGTGAAAGGTTAAACGACAATCTCTAATTCAATTCAATTTGTGTCCCCAACTATTTAAGGCCGTCTCCACATAACTGTCAGAACATGACAGTTTGGACGTAAATTGGATCGTCGTTGGCCTAATGCCTATCCGGGAATGGAAAAGAAATAGAGAATTTACCATATTTACGCGACACAATAGAAAACAAATAATAGAAAACACGTTACCTTTATCAAATTAAAAACTTGTGGTATAGGATGTTATTCGTAATATTGAGAGAAATTTTATTTTACTAGACATCTATAAGTAATGAAATCATTTTGTTTCACATCACATCACACATCATCAGTCGGGCAAACAATAGACAACCCAGGCTGATGATGTGTGATGTGATGTGAAACAAAATGATTTCATTACTTATAGATGTCTAGTAAAATAAAATTTCTCTCAATATTACGGTTGTCTATTGTTTGCCCGACAGTTATTTAACATAATATTCATATGCCCGAATCTAACTTGCCCGAATTTCATTTGCCCGAATGATTTGTTTACCATAAAAATTGTATGACATACTGCTTGTTTACCCGAATATTACCTTCCATAATCATACAATGCCATCCTATTTCTTTTCCATATTATTAAGTGCAATAATATGGTTTAATAGAATATTCAAATGCCAGAAGCAATTGTTGCCATATTAATTGTTGGCCATATTATTAAGTGCAATAATATTATTTAATGGAATATTCAAACGCCATCAGTAACTATCAGTTTTTTCAAATAAGTACTAGCTATATTATTAAAAGTTACAAGCGTTTGAAAAAACGGGCTTCTGGGAACCGGTCGACGAAGCCCCGCTGCGCGAGGCTTCTATTTCTGCTCTAAGGGATGAAAGGTACCTAACGAACCTATCCAGGTTAGGGTGGGGGAAATACAATATGTTCTTTTTTAATGCGGGGGGCTTCGCCCCCCGAGCCCCCTTTGTGGGGGGCTTCGCCCCCCCCGTCCCCCCTTTTTTGGTTTTACAAAAATGAGGATGCGTAAACAATGAATTAAAAATACTTAAGTATTTTTTAGTTAACGCTTTTAACTCCACCCTACCCTAGAAACCTAACCAATCCAAGTTGGTTTTGCCCTGGTTTATTACTTGAACATATTTTTAAACCATTAACCTAGCATTGTGTATGCACAAAATTAAGTAGGCTAAACGAGTAGGATGCCATTTAACATTATGACAAATATTCTCCGCCAAAAAATTTAGGACGACGTTATGCGACACCACAGGCACCCAGAATACTAACCTAACCTACTTTGTAATAGGGCATTTTCGCGAGAAGAGATCCAAAAACTTATTTTTCTGAAACAGGTAAATTTTATGTTTTTCCTGCTCAGAATCACGAGCTCTTTCGATCCTACTAGCAGAAAAAAAGTGTCCCAACTGTTTGTTTCTATTACGTAACCGTTTTTCTAATACTTTGTACAGCGGTTACAAAGTGGAGAGCATGTAAAATGTATGAAAAATGTGGGACCATTTTTTTCTTGTACTTTTTTTCTCCTAGATTGAAAGAGCTCGTTATTCTGAGTAGGAAAAACATTACATTTACCTACCTTAAAAAAATTTTTTTTGGATCTCTTCTCGCGAAAATGCCCAATAGCAGTTTCACTTTGTGGAGGGTCATTTGGATGACAAGTTATGGGCATGTAATATTTACGGTTTTCGATGATTCTGACAAAAAACATTACGGAAATTGTCTTTTCTGGTAGCTAATTTGGATGACAAACGATGTTGTGGCATGTGATAATTACGGATTTCGATGATTCTGACAAATGACATTATGAAAATTGACTTTATGGGAAACAAAGTTTCTGGCAAATGATTAATATAGTAAACAATAAGTATGGCATAAGATGTTATGAGAAACAATATTATGTGTGTTGAATAGGATGGCAAATAAAATTCTGGCAAATGGGAGTGGACTAACACAGGCTGATGGGGATACCCATCAGCCTGTGTTAGTCCACTGCTGGACGTAGGCCTCTCCTATTAACTATGCGTATAGACGCATTAGGAGATAAATGCCCATAATCGCCACGCTGGGCAAGCGGATTGGCGTTCGCAGTAATGTGTCCACTATAATGACGCTGCTGCCCATCATCAATCATTTATCAAATAATGGCCAGTGACACTTCAATCCCTTAGTCGACTCTTACGACACCCGCAGGAGGATTTGGGGTGGTGACAAACGTATTATCACTGCCGTCAACACACGGCCACATTGCATTTTGTTCGGTCATTTATTATTAAATAATAGCCGGCTTAGCAAACAGTATTTTCCGTCAGAAGCCTTTGAACATTATCGTGGCTAGAATATAATGGTGCATTCAGACCAAAAGAGCATTCGCTGTTCTAGCCCCCACTCTACGAAATCAACGAATCACGTTTTGTGTAACGATCAAATTTCGTAGAGTAGGGGGTTAGAACAGCGAATACTATTTTGGTCTGAATGCACCTTTAGCAGTTTTTCTTAGTACGTACGAGTATATACATATTCTGTATTTCCGCAATCATTTTTCAGCACCTTTCTAGGGCTAGCTGTAGATAATGTAGCGCCACAAGGGAGGGATTTTCTGATATTTGATAAAAAATCATAAAATTACTATTTCATTTATTTTGGTTATGTGATGTTAACATTTTATGACTTTTCCATTCGTTATTTAGAGGGTGGCGCCACTGTAACAATTCCTCAATATTACCTAAAACTGAGGGGTCTGGTCTAAAACTTGATGGCGGGTGAAATATTCCTTAGTCTGTAAAGGCACGAAGTAATCATTTGGAAAAATTGGTCGTCGTTGAGGGCATTGAAGGCAAAAGAGCCCGTGGCCGTTCACCAACCAGATGGTCTGACCAGGTCAAAGTAGCAACTTCCTTAAGCAAACTTTACCAGCCGGTGAGGGCTACGATGGAGCCGATGGAAACAGATCATCATGCAAAAACCATGATCACGATCTTTAGTAATGAGGGACCGACTCAAGAGAGAATATTTTTCAAGTGTTCCAAATAGCCACACGACAACATTAAGTTGTTTTATTTGTTATTATATCCCAAATACAGATACGAAGCCCCCTAACCCTGTGATGCCGGATAAATCTACATGATTTATATTCGTGACTTGTTCCGAAGATAAATTGCCCCTCAGATGATTCATTACAATTTGGAAGTATCCAATACTTAGTCCCGAACGTGTTGGGTTAAGTTGATGTTGATACGAGGCGAGATAAATGCTGAGATTTTTGGTTGGGATGTACTAGTAGATAGAATAATAGTGCAGAATAGTACATTACGACACAAGTGCGAAAAACAGGAAATCCGAAACGAGTGGCGATGTTTTAAATCAACACGAGTTACGAATTTCCTTTTTGCACGTGTCTCGTACAACGTTTTTAGTATAGATGGCCCTCCGAAGTTTTGGACCTGACGTAAAATGAGCCACTTATCGCAGCTATTAGTTCAGATACACCTAGATAGTTTTAGTTATTTGATTAAAAACCAAAGACAGTAAATAACATGACTGTGTCAGTAAATAATATTAAAAGATTTATAAAACATTTTTTATTAGAATAAGTACTGTTAACCTATTGCGTGCTCAAATGCGTAGATAATGTGTTCAAAATGATTTATAACATCATCACCACTGTGAATGTACCATAATCTTGCAATAAAGACATTTTCGTTTTCATTTTCAATACACTGTCCTCTATTATTGTATTTTCTTTCAGAACAGTTTAAAAACATTCACAGACTAAAAGAAAACTAAACTGTAATGAAAACAGCAACGCTAATTACTTATTTAAAGGAAAGTCACTATCTCGAAACAGAACTTAAGAAACTGAATAGCGAACGCCAAGTAAATGTCTATTTTGCCCGGCTAAAACTCCTCAGTACGATAGTTTCAAATAAATACGCAAGAAGGCATCCCGTCTTTGTAATAATACATTTTAAAACGAACAATACTTTAAAACCTTGTTCTTTAAAAGGCTATTGTTGCGAATAGAGCTTTGCTTTAAATACTGTACATTTTGCTCTATTATCTATCTCTTGAGAGGCATTAGCGTTTCTGGTTGAAGAGATAGCGAAACTGTCTTTGTAAAAAGACATTAATTTTTATTTAAGTAAATATATACTACTACTTTTACTACGAATAAACAAGAAAAAATAGAATAAAATAAACTAACACTAAGGAAATAAAACTATCTGTACAAAAACTACACATCAACAAAATATTTACAAATAGAAATTAGGCTCGAGCTCCGTGCCTGATGGTAGGATGCCCAGAAGGCTGGCGGAATTACTTCGCTGAATAGCAATCGCTATTCGCTGGGCGAGGTAATAGCCAGCTCTCTGGTCACCGGTGGCGTGTACGAGCCGCTTCTTAAGCCCTTTAAATAGCTTATGGGCTCCAAGTCTCCAAGGGCCAAGTGTTTCTACCAACGACACAAATATGCAGCTAGAATCTATAGCTGCATATTTGCGCCGCTTGAGTAGTTCAACTGCTTGTAGAAATAATTGTGCCAAAACAGATATTACTTTAAGCACAGGTTTTCACTATAGTTGAATCACTTAAAACTTGTATTCAGAAATGTTTGCTAGGAAATTGGCTTACGAGTTTTTAACCTTCATACACATTTCATTCGAAAAGTAGTAGTTGAAAAAAATGCTGACTGTACGTAACGGTGTATTGAATGGTGGAATATGTTATAAGGCGTTATCTGGAATAAAACAACATTAAAATAGCATTTACATTATCTTATCAGTCAAGTACTCCCATATCACAAGCCTTAATTGAGCTTACAGTGAGATTAGGTCGATTTGTGTAAGATGTCCCAAGATTTTTTTTTATTTTATAACTTTAGAATAACCTGCACCTTTTTACTTAGTCGCTTACCACGAGAGCGTAATTTATTGCAGCCTTATGGTAAGCGACAAAGTAAACACTTTTCCTAAACAAATACAAACAGGTTATTTCTTTACACATTGATTAATTTTATATTGTTTTACCTAAGATGACATTATTATAGGCACGTTTGGGGTATCTACACTTATTTATTTCTTTCTCCAACTCCAACAACCGTCGATCATACAAATAGTGATAGTGGGCCAAAAGTCTAAAATAATTAGGTTCGATTATTCCCAAATTGGTAGTTTCCGATAGTGAGTACATATAACGTAGTTCATTGTTATCTGACCGGGTAACGGCCTAATGTAATTGCGCAATTACCATCACCATTTGTGTACTTTGTTTTAATCTTTTTGGCATTCAGTTTAAAGAGCACAAACTATCGTTAAAACGTTCCAAATTGCTAGGAATGCTTCCAACGATTTTGGGCCAATACCTAGTTTTATTTCAGAACGGCGGGGCGGCAGACGGGCTGGACATGAACGTTGGCTACGCGTGGAGAAAAGGATACACGGGAAAAGGAGTAGTCATAACCATTCTAGATGATGGCATTCAGCCCAATCATCCAGACTTATCACAAAACTACGTAAGTACCTTTATTCTCAAATGAATACCTTCTCAGGTAGGCACTTTGTTAAAAGAGGGCTTTAAATAAGACTTTGTGGCACGTGAAAACATAGTTACCCTAAGTAATATCTTTTACGCGCTCACATTCCACGCTCAAAGCTGTAGTTAGGCATATTTTATTATTATTGTGACGTTTTAGGACGGGACCGCATCGACCGATATAAACGGGAACGACACGGACCCGACGCCGCAGGACAATGGCGACAATAAACATGGCACCCGGTGCGCGGGAGAGGTGGCTGCGGTCGCGTACAATAGGTACTGCGGAGTCGGCATTGCGTACAACGCGAGCATTGGAGGCGTGAGGATGTTAGATGGCCTCGTTAACGACGCAGTGGAAGCGCAAGCGCTAGGCTTCACCCCACACCACATCGACATATACAGCGCCTCATGGGGGCCCGAGGATGACGGTAAAACTGTCGACGGACCTGGCCCTTTAGCTAGAAGGTAAGGTTAGACTAATTGCGTGCGATTAAAAATGATAGCTGGCGGCGAGCTCATTAAAATGTTTTGTTCCAGGGCTTTTATAAATGGAGTGACAAACGGCAGGGGAGGAAAGGGGTCGATCTTTATATGGGCGTCGGGCAACGGGGGAAGGCACACCGACTCTTGTAATTGCGATGGATACGCAAATAGTATATTTACGATATCGGTATCTAGTGCAACCCAGGGCGGGTATAAGCCTTGGTATTTAGAGGAATGCTCTTCTACTTTAGCTTCGACGTATAGCTCCGGTACTCCGGGGAGAGATAAAAGTGTAGCCACTGTTGATATGGACGTTCAATTAAGGCCGGATCACTTATGTACAGTAGATCATACCGGCACGTCCGCCTCCGCCCCTTTAGCGGCGGGAATCTGTGCATTAGCTTTAGAAGCGAACTCTTTACTTACGTGGCGAGATATCCAACATCTAGTAGTTTTAACATCAAGGTCGCAGCCATTAGAAAAAGAAGAGGGATGGATCGTAAATGGAGTGAAGCGAAAAGTCAGTCACAAGTTCGGTTACGGTTTAATGGACGCCGCCCAAATGGTCACATTAGCCGAACAATGGACCGGCGTGCCACCTCAACACATTTGCAAGTCGCAAGAAATAAACGAGGACAAGTCGATCGAGACTTCTTCCGGCTACACGATATCAATGCATATGGATGTCAATGGGTGCAGCGGTACCGTGAATGAGGTCAGGTTTTTGGAACACGTTCAATGTAAAATTTCACTCAGCTTTTTCCCTAGAGGTAATTTGCGCATACTGCTGACGTCACCGATGGGAACAACTTCCACCCTTTTATTCGAGAGGACGCATGACGCAACTAGTTCTAATTTTGACGATTGGCCGTTTTTAAGCGTCCATTTCTGGGGCGAGAGCGCCGAGGGGCGATGGACCCTTCAGATAATAAACGCGGGAAATAATCACGTGACCCAAGCGGGGCTATTAAAAAAATGGCAGCTTATTTTTTACGGCACCGCCACTAACCCTATTAGGCTACGAAACAAAAGCTATTTTACATCAAATAATGCGTATCAGGACGAAAAGGCTTATCACGTAAACGACGTTTACGATGCCTCCGAATATTCGCAATTCCTCAATGAAATCGAGCTCGGAATTTCGGACAGACATGCCAATCCCAAAAATATTCCCTCCGCGCAAAGAAAAAATGTTTTAGCGGATGCCAATGATAAACAGGTACAACGGTTATGCGATCCGGAATGTGATTCACAGGGTTGTTACGGGAAGGGTCCCACACAGTGCGTGGCATGTAAACATTACAGGCTGGACAACTCGTGTGTGTCGCGCTGTCCGCCGCGGAGCTTTGTGAACCAAGGTGGCGTGTGCTGGCCCTGCCACGAATCATGCGAGACCTGCGCCGGTGCCGGCCAAGATTCCTGTCTGACTTGCGCTCCTGCTCATCTATTAGTCATCGATCTAGCCGTCTGCTTACAACAATGCCCAGATGGCTACTATGAAGACCCAGACGCCAACGCTTGCTTCCCTTGCGCGGAACATTGCGACACATGCTCCGAAAAAGCTGACATGTGTGCGTCATGCGCTCACAACTATGTACTTTATAACGGCTCTTGTTTAGCGACATGTCCGCCGGGCACATATCAAAAAGACGACTTTGGTTGCTTACCGTGCCACGGGACCTGCGAGTCATGCAATGGGCCGAGTGAGATGGCGTGCGTCTCATGCAGGATAAGCAATTACGTATTCAAGGGCCGTTGCGTTGAAAAATGCCCCACCGGATATTACGCAGACGTTCAGCGAAGGGAATGTATTGCGTAAGTACCATATGAATAAAAAATATCATCTTTATCAAAATACCATTTACATTTGCATAGCATTAATTTTAATTTGTTTATTTCAGATGTCCCATTGGATGTTCAATGTGCTCAAACACAATATGTACGGCATGTAAAGATAAATGGATTTTTACTAAAGGAGGAAAATGTCTGCCGAGTGGCAACGAGAAATGTGATACAAGTAAGTAACTATCAAATAAATACAGTACTTTTACGTTATTTCATGTCGTACATGTAGATTACATCTAAAGCTTATTTGCAGATGAATATTACGAGGAAGGTCGATGTAAAAACTGCCATTCTACTTGCGAGAAATGTAGCGGTTCGAATGAGTGGGACTGTTTGTTTTGCTCGAGCCCGCTGTTATTACAGGGATCGAGGTAAGGGCACTTTATTAAGTCAGGCTTTTCTCTTTGTGGAAGGAGTCACTAAAGGTTCGTTTGTTTTAGGTGCGTAGCCGAGTGCGGACAGGGGTTTTTCCAGACGGCCGGCCGCTGTTCACGGTGTCCACACACGTGTACTGCGTGCGTGTCGCGGCTGAACTGTACATCTTGCGCTGGCGCTTTGCGATTACAGTCCGGCACGTGTAGAGCTACCTGCGCTTCAGGTTATTACCCTGATGAAGGGACATGCTCAAAATGCTATCTATCCTGTGAGACTTGCACGGGCCCGAGAAGAGACCAGTGCGCGTCGTGCCCTCCAGAATGGAGGCTGGCTGCTGGCGAATGCAGGCCCGAATGCCCTCAAAACTTCTTCCCCTGGCAAGACAGTTGCCGGCGATGCCACCATTACTGTCAAGACTGCCACGGCGCGGGGCCGCAGCGCTGCACGTCTTGCCCGACACACTTCTCCCTGGAGAACGGTCTGTGTGTGGAGTGCCTTAGTTCCCAATATTACGAGCCTAGGACGAGAACGTGTCGTCCTTGTCATGACTCCTGTCGGTCTTGCTCTGGACCTGGCCCTACGAGTTGTGTCACTTGTGCTCATCCATTGCGTTTAGATAGGTACGTACTAGATTATTTTAAATACTTACTACCTGGTGATTTTTTATTTGCGGCTCGTTTTTTGTTACGGCTGTTCTGGTTCCTGTAAAAAGTTCATCAATATGACCTATGGATTAACCGTTTAAAATTTGAAGAGAGAATAAAAATTCATCGCCTTTAACTGCTGATTATTGTTTCTCCTTATTTCTCAGTAAAAAATCTAACGAATACTTTTGTTTTAGGGTAAATCACAAATGCCTGCCATGTTGTACTGAAAGCATGGTTTCAAATTATTTGAGTAGCAACCTATCCACAGATTGCTGCCACTGCGACAAAGACATAGGTAAGTTGCCAAACACTTTCAAAATTATACTATTCTTTAGAAATTTCCGCTCTAACTTTCTTGAACAATGTTTTTGAGAATTTAATTAGGTTTCGAAGACTCTATTGAAGTCTTAGAAAAGGATAATTAAGATTTCGGCGGCGGAAGAACAAAGGTATCAAGTTTATAACGAACTCCGCAACAGGGCGTTGTCTAGCCTGTGGCTTCGCTACAATTTCTTATAATAGAGTAAACTTAGTAGAATCCTTCACCCGCCTAAATTCCATAACATCCATTTTTATACAGTATAGATAGGTACTTGTTCAAAATCACTAAGTGCGATTTCATCGTTGTTGCGTGAAACTCATGAGTCACTTTTGGTAAATTACATAATAAAAGGAAGTGCATTAATCAAGTTGGTATGTTTTTAAGTTCTACTTCCCTAAGTTTAACTCTATGTTGACTTACTTCTCTTCTGATCTCATTATCTATTACTATCCTAGTAAAATATAATGAACTCATTATTCGTTGCCTAAATTGTGATAGAAGTGTGTGTAAATTAATTTCAACGATTTTGTGATTCAAACAATTCACAAAGATTTTTTTTTAAATTCTAAAACGAATGTTTCATAGTGGAGACAATTACCACAATTTAATTGAAAATTTAATATATTATATCTCGTCGCTGTGAATCAACGGAATAAATAGTCTCCTATGTGGAGACTAATATTCGACTATTAACTATTATAAAGGGTACGATGTATGTTATTTCATGGCATTGTCCGACCTTTATAACTCTTTACTTGAGTCAACTACATTAAAACCATCAAGTTAATTAAAAAATACCTAAATAATACAAAATGTAACGTTAACATAACATACTTATAAAAATAAAACGCTTAAAACTATGGAATATATCTATAATATAAAACAAATTTTTAACACTTCAGTACAGAATAGGCCAAGTTCACCCTACCTATTCCCAATACTCACGAATACAAAAGGTAACCAAGAACTACTTTCCAGGCGGCTGTTTAAACGGCTCATCGGCCGGCAAACGGCGCATTGCGGAGAACATTCGAACTCGGATTACGGCCTCGTTTTTTGTTGACGAGTCGAAGGACCGCTCGAATAGCTGGGACCACGATTTATTGACGGCGGGGAGCGTCGGTGTCGCGATGCTAGTAGTCTTCATAGTATTGATAGTTATAAGGGTAATTTACTTTTTTATTACACTATATAATAAGCATACCTGGGATAACTCGGGGCATTTATACGAAAGTGATGTAGCAAAATATTTTATCGACTAAAAATATTTCGATGTTACTATGATTGACAAAATTAAAATGTTATTCGGCATAAATAAATATTAGGTAATTACTCTTCAATTATAATAGACAATAAATTTAAACGGGTAGTTACGCGTTTATTTAAAAATAGTTTTCAAAATATACAATTAATAATAAAATATCAATATTTAAATTTTCATTCTGATTAAAATGACATCGGCATGCTAGTTTTTACTACCTATCTGAAGAGGCCCGATATCAGATACGACATCGAACCTCTATACTGTAATCGAGAATGTTCAATAAGCACATCTTTTATTATAATTATATCGATATCAAATCCCTATAACTTGCCACTAGTTATCCCAGGTATGAAAATAAGCATCGCCAAATGGGCCCTATGGAAGACCAGCGTTGCCCTTCGGGCTAGCAGCTACGCTGAGTTGGGTAAATTCCGTGACGAACCAATTTTTTTCTGTTATTATTTTATATAGTGTCTTGTCTTGTGTTTACCGATTAACCTACATGTTTATTATTATTAACCCTTCGTCTGTGTTTGATAAGGATCCGTACAATAGATATTGAACTCAAATCGATTCATAATTTGAATTCAATATCCATTTTACTGATCCTTAGCAATCACTAACGAAGGCTTAATAAAAACATATCAGCGACATACAGTTTCTAATTTATCGCTGAAAGAGGTAGCCGAATTTCATTTTGCCGAAATTTGACATCTGTAACGTTACACAGACGTATTTTTCGCATACTATCATATTCTAACCTAATCTAGTTGGCAGATAATAATTTGGGAAACGTTGGTATGACAAGTGAATCATCTGCGAAAAGTTGGTTGTTAAATGATGTTCGGGAAAATGGAAAACCGACTAAATAAGAGGGTATAAATAGATAATTCTAGGAATAGAAATCAAATTTAAGGAAATGGAGTGATTGATTAATCATTCTATGTGATTTATCTAACATCTGCTCATAACAATATCGACGCTGGAAAGGAGAAATTGGATAAGCGACACAGTGCGTACTTTACAGGAGAAGCAAAAAACCGCCGAGATTTTCGAAAAAAAATCATTTAAATTAATCAGCAGGCCAAATCAAATAATTTAAGCATTATTTATGGACATAAATATGTTTTCTATGTGATGTTTTAATTATTTAACGTATTCAAGTGTTATTTAATGATTTACTGTCGCTTA